>CM043017.1:91970229-92095522 GCA_023690525.1 Holotrichia oblita | reverse complement strand
CGAGTAGTCTAACACTCGAGATCAGTTTAGACTCAAAGCCGTTTGAGATGTAAGTTTTTAGATCGTGTTGACTAATACCGATATAGATATTTGCTCCTTTTATAGTTTCATTCAAGCTTTCGCGGATGCAGAGATCAATAACGGGAGATTATATCTTTGGAAAATGATACCTAAATGACGATTTCGCTTAAGCTTTGAGCAAGAATGACGACTAGATATATATTTCCTTTAAAACATTGTAATTGTTTCGATTGAGAATATTGCAATAAGGTAGTATTTCTTTCTTAGTTAAAGATCGAATTCCTCCTCTGTCCCACAATACCTGATCGTTTTCTCCTTTTTTCTTGTCCCATATTAGTGAATGTTTATTTAAAATTAATTTTTTGGCAAAAAAGTGAATATATTTTTATTTAAAAGTAGTTTATTTTTCAAAAATGATAGTTCTACTACATATACATAAGTACATCAATAAAGATAGTTCTACTACATAAGTACATCAATAAAAATAGTAGAAGTATTTATGAAAATGAAATTTTTTATTTATTTAAAATAGAAACAGCATTTGTTAATACTTCTACTGTTACTGCTGAAGATACAGGTAACGTGCCATTGTTGATTTGACGATCTTTAACCAAATGTGGTTGCTTGTAATTATTTCCTCCAATGACTTTGATGGTTTCAATCCTAAGCAATCTTGAAGAGATAAAAAAGTTCATCACGAGGCATATCACTAAAAGATTGTGTAACAAAATTGATAATGTCATCAATAGTAGACGGATTTGTTAAATAATAGGCACTTTGAATAGCCCAAATCCAATTCCATTCATATCGGGGCTATTACGCGGCTAACAGATCAAGCAAATATCCAATTCGTCCTTTGTCGCGTGTTGACAAACTCTGAATCGTTTGGTAAAGTATGAGATCTAGCGTTGTATTGTTGAATAAAAATCGTTTTACTTCGTTCGTTATGCGATTTTCAGGCCACTTAGACTTAATAGCTGGAAGTACTTTTTCAGTCACCAGTTTGCTGTACTCATTTTTATCAACAACAACCGGTGTGGAAATGAAAATGCCTCTGCTATGATTTCTGCTATTCCTTTTGCAGGTTTCATTTTTATGAATGGCTAAATCTAATTTTTTCCATCAAACCATTTATTGTTATGTGAATCACATGGAGGTTTAGTAACAGCTGCAAGAAACATCACTTTTGTTATGAATCTTTTTAATTTTACCTGGTGATGCGATTCAACTTCGTCTAGTTGAAGGTAACGGCTTGCTCCTCAGTTAGATAGAATTATTTTCCTCAATGTGAACCATATCAAACATATCTGCGAATCGAATATTTCTATCTTCAAAAATTGTGAATGACGTAATATGCGTATACAATTCGCTCCTCTTTTATTTGTATCCGTCAACAGAGGCTTTAATGTTGCCGTGCACACTCGCACATCTCCAGCTTTTATCCGACGATGCGAGACGTTTTTGGTATATTCAAGGCGCCAGCAAGTGATCTGATGGTTTTTATTTCGTTTAATGGCACATTTCGAATTTTGCCATTTAATGCATAATTTTTCTTTTTTTGGACTAACTTGACCGCGTTTTCTTGAAGTCATGGACTGAGTCTATGCCTCGCTTCCAGATTCTGGCAATAGTTTGAGTACTGACACGGTATTCAGTTGCAATTGACTTGTATGCACCTCTCTTAAGAATGCTCTTGTCACTTACACTTAGCAAATCGTCATGTATTAGCCTCCTTTGTTGATCAGTAAGTTAACGTTTATATCGTTTCATATTTTTGGATAGGAATTTGAAACAATTAAGTTTTTTTCGTCTTACGACGATAGACTGAATAAATTAGGTACAAAATACTAATGACTACTACTAATGACAATACTAATGCGCAGTATCATGCTACTCCTAATTGTTTACTGCGCAAAAAGATTGCGCAGTAAACAATTGGGTGCGCAAAAAATTATCGTTACTTTATTTTCTTTTTTTGCTCATTATAGAGCATTGTACCCTTTTTTGAGTAACCTATCCCGTAATGTGGGACAACAAGGTTTGGAATTTTTGACCTTTTATGAAATAATGATGAAATAAAGCTAGAAGACATGGTTATATTATATTTATGGTAAATGATGTTTTTTTAGAAAGAAGTATTATTAATTACACTCATAAGAAAAAAATATTGAGATAGAGCTACATATTTGTGATAAGCCGCGGCATTGAAACGAAAACTATCAAGTATTATGGGACAGAGGGAGTATTATTTACCAATCAAAGAAAAGAAAATTATAGTTCAACGCGAGAAAATCGTTTGCCAATGAATGATAGTCAGAGTGACAACCTAACAATACCAAAACTAGCGACGTAAATAACTGTCTTCCACCTTGAACATAGTGTATATTACACCTAGAATATTTTTTTGAAGCAGGAGAAACGGTTGAGTGCATTTATATAAAGTACATATATCCTTCTGTTTTGGAAGTGATACATACACCGCACCGCTTTTTTTTGTTACAGATGATACTGAAACATTATATATCACTTGAGGCTTCAATTTTTCTCGATAAATTATTGTTTCTAGTGACATAGGCGGTAGATATCCAAGTATTTATTTCAGGTGTCTCTATTTCATTTTTTTTTTTTAGTAATTTGGTGTATTTCTTATTTTTCATGAGTATGTATGTGTATATTACATGAAATAATAAACGATTAATAATAGGAATTTAAAGAGAATTATATATTTTCACCAAAGGAGCAGCGTATTTGTTTATATAGTTTATCTCTAATATCGTTAAAAATTCCTTTATAACGCAGAGTCTCGAGTCAATGTAAAGAGTAAGCGGTTTCCGTTATAGCTGATTTTTCAATTACATTTTAAATGTTCTTCTAAAATATTTATGTAAGATGTATTATACACAATATGAATTGTAAAACGTAAGGGGACTGGGAGGATGTATCGATCGATTTTAATTTATCGTTATTTGACATTCATTTTATTTAGAACCGATATACTTTTTTATTAGTCACATTTAATAATAAAAATCGAAATATATCACAAACTATTTTTTTAAATGTGTTTAGTGTGCTTAGTTGCAGTGATTCCGTCAGCTGCATCGCTTGTATGGCTGTAACTGCAACTCGCGCGGTGTAGTTTTTGTTTGTGTAAATTGTCTTCATATGGCTTCGTGATTGCATCATACCGCCTTTTATAATGCCGCGCTGTTAATCTGTTAATGGTAAGTCGATTAATTTTTCGAAAAATGTATCTCCGGAGAATCGAAAGCCGGCTGCTATCATTCCGTCACAACGATGGTCAGTCGTCTAACCACTGCGGCTATCGACCCGTTTAATTGATTGTACCTACATATAGGAAAACTGAAAGCATAGCGAAGACGCTTTGAATTGTATTACAAAACATGATTATGTTCAGTTGCACGATTCGCTAAATCACAAGAAAGCTTATCATAATAATAATAGAAATTATTATCATTTCTTGGAATTTTCAAAGAATTTCATATGGTTATTAAACTAGTTCAGTATCAACCTTACATAAGAATAACTTTAAATTGTGAAGAAAGAAGCGGTAATCCTAGAAGCTTAGAAAGAGTTAAGTTTGATGTATATTCGTGTTAAATTTGCTTTTAGTTTCCGTCTTATTACATTTCTAAAGTCATGGCTTCAATTAGCAGTAACGTTAGATTTTCATAAAAAGTTAATGCCTCTGTATCAGCATCGCAATACGAATTATTAGTGGATATAGGGAGGTGCGACAGTGACAATCTAAATGTATGCCTGTTTGTGCAGCAAATATAAATTATTACAGACTGGTAAGGAAGCGCAATGAAATGGAGAGCTTAATACGTAGAGAACACAACAATAGACGACGGATAGGAAGTCACTAGGCCTCTTCTCTGCTTCGTTTCCTAAACACCTTTGTGTAATTTAAAACACAATTCATGCCTGTCGTAACTTTCGTGTAATTTTCAATAATTTGTTGGATGTGGGTTTTAATAAATGCAAATGTTTGTAAATTTAATTTAGTAGCATCGGTACCAACACGAAAGGATGTGTCTCGTGTTTTCGAGTAGTGTAAATTTATCTCAGTTATCTGCGTATCCAATCGTTATTATTATCATAGTTATGAGCTTTTTAGTTGACAAATAATACCCTAGTGGAGTAGTCGAAGGCTTTTTTGTATTACCGAATATGTAAATTGGTTATTACTATTCTTATTGTTGTTGTTCTTATGTCTTATTATTCTAATTGCTATTTACGTTAAATATCTATCGATTGCCCGTATGAGAAGTAAGTGAAAGTTTACACATCCAGAATAATTGTAAATAAATTTACTTCCACTTTTTCTTTTTTTTTTTGTTTTGTGCATAATGTATTTGTTATGTGATGATTGTCACATTGTGATATTTAAAAAATCAAAAAGTCGGTGTCAACTTCAATTTCAGACCAAAAGATGTAAAAATCAATTATGATACACAAACAAGAAATACATCACGGCGGCTAATAAAAAAGGAAAAGAAAACGAAGATCGGATGACACAAAAGATAGAAAGAAAGGAACGTCGAGAAGAAAAAGTAAAGAATAGTAGAAGTAAAAAAAGTGAAAGCGATATTCAGTGATAAGAAAACATCGATAAAGAAAGTCAAGAAAAGGAGAAAATACATGTTTATCTAGATATAAAATATAATAATTGTTCATACAAAAATAATGAAACATGAGGAGATTGGAAGAAGATTGCAACATTGAAATGGAAGGAACACAGGAGGGAAGAACGATGATATACGCAAATATACACACATACATAGATACGAGAAGGTGGGAAGGTGAATGTTTGTAAAAGCTTTTCGTGTAAATTTAGAAAATTGACGTTGATTTTTTGTATTATTTATTTTAAAATTTTAAGTCAATTACGAGCACTGTAGTATTTTAGCTACAAGATACACAATATTACAATAGTATTGTCCTCCTTGTCCATATAATATTACTTACCTATGTGCGTTGTGATACAACTAACAATTTGTAAGCTACTGCTAAGTTAACCGTTAAAACACAAGTTGTTATCGAATTTGATATGGTATTTTAAAATATATGTGTATACCTTGTTCAAATTTTATAATACTTCAAATAGAATTTTTTGCAGATTTTAATTAGGTTGCATTAAGGTCGCAAATTAATAGCAATATCAGAGATTAATAGTCTTTGGTTATGTCATAGTGTAGTAATGCTATTTTCCACCTGAAAGTTGGCACACAAATACAATGTAATTATTTATTTGCCGACAACGCTCTGAATCTCAACGATGTCTGTATTTGACCGAGAAAGCAATCCTTTCTACAGAAAATTTATGTGCATCTTAACTACTCTAATTTACATTCTGCAAGCTTTTTTTAGCTGTAACAATTGAACGAGATTATACCTTCCCTCGTTCATGATCTCGACATCGTTCGTTTCATTCTCGCTTCTAAGAAGGTTGGCAACGTAAGACTATTACTTTTAATGGTAAAGTATATTAAGACTAACTGTATCTAGCAATTGTGAATGGAGATTCGGATTTTCTAAACAAAATTTATAACGTTTACGTTCACCGCATTTACTTTAAGGACACTCTGAAATCAATTGAATACACGCACATAATTACTTTGTATCTGTGTATAGAGTGATATTCCACATTACCTGTTATGAGTTTTATTGGTTGTAGTAACAACAAATTTATGAAATTTTGTTTAAGTATTATTAGGTCACCTTTTTTAATATTGAGAATTACTTCGGCTATACACGGTCTTGACAGATAATTTCTTATTTCAAATGAAGTGATATTTTGATATATTTATATATAATTTAGTTTCCAATTAAATTAAAGATTCAGCCCTGTATTTAAGCAACAAAGTACAAAAATAAGTACCAAATACTTCTTAACATATGCCATTTGTACAGGATTTGATTTTTATGATTATTTCAAATATTTCCGACTTCGGCAAATAACGCAGCACGAATGTAAGTACATATATTATATTAGAAATTATAATTGGGATCATTATTCATATTATGAAATAATATACAACATCGAACTGCTGTCCACAAAACAAAACGAAATAACTATAAATGCTACGTAAATATAAAGCAGCTTAAAATACATATTGTATCTATGACTATAAACTTGACTTTCGTTCGAATACCTTTTGTTCTAATTTTATTTGCTTCGAAATTAAAACATTTTCTCAAATGGTGATGAACAAAATCTTGTAAGTATAATTATTTAAGTATAATTTTATAATATTTTATATAGAAAATGATAATAAGCTTTCCGTAATTAATTTCAAACTCGATAGGTAATCAGTCGCGGCTCATTAAAGCTACACCCTAAGATTTAGCAGCCCGTATTCGTCTTAGATGTATTCTTGAGGGTAAAGTCTCCGAATGGCAGAAAGTGGTTAGGAGAAATTGCTATTCGGTCTCTATATCGATCTAGCACCTAATGAAGCTATAATCTTCCGGATGCTGTTCTCTGTGTTTGTATTGCAATGCAAAACTTCCAAACGAACATAATTACAGTTAAACCACCGGATCAACTGAAAATTATTTTTATTAATAAAACTTTCTAATGGAATTAACTGTTAGATAAGGAAGTTATTGAGGGTTTGGTATGAGAAAATATATATACACGCTAATTTACATTGTGATACTTTAGGAATTGTTTCACTTTTTAAAACTAAAAATACTTTGTTTAATTGTATTATTTGAAATATTCTATAAAAATATGGAAATGAATGCTGATTTTAAATATATTTTCAAGAATGATCTACTTTCGGTACACTGAAATATTACATACGAGCTCGTTTATTTTAAATAGAATATGGTATTTTTTATTTTATTTACAAATCCTTCATTAAATTTTGAGTAAATTTTATGTTCGATGTCCTATGCAAAAAATTAATAATTTTTGAGATATTTCAATTTTTTTGGAAAAAAACACCAAATAAAGAGTTGCAGTGATAGCCAGACAAGTAATACAGCTTACGGAGTCACTGCAACTAAGCACCCACCACACATAAAAAAAAATCACGATATTACTGCAAATAAAAATGCTACTTTCGTCGTTTATAATATTAAACGATACACTTTAATGATCCCTTATGATTTGCTGTGCCGAATTTTAAGTCAATAACATTTTTGTTTGCAGCAATATCGTGATTTATTTCGAACTGTTTTTCCTCAAAAAGGGCCCCGCAATTATTAGGTGTAAATTAGGTTTCCGTCAAATGGTCTAATTTTTTGATATGTTACTCTATACATTCTCCGATCAAAAGTCCCAATGGGCACAAGTTCCAAGGAGTCGAAATTTTGAGCTACTGACCTTAAAGTTCAACGTCTTGCCTATGTAATAATTCACAAATGCTATCATTCGAGTAGTGGGATCTGTGGATTAATACTACTTTTGTAATTTGGGGTATATTATTGAACAAAATAAAAATTTATTGATATTGAATTAGTTTTTAAAATGCTTTTGAAATGTCGTTAAATATTTAGTTAATTTTGCAATTTTACGTTGTAAATAAAACTTTTGATTGGGAATTACTAAAATACGTTTTATTTGCTTGCGTAGTACCGTCAAAGAAATATATACCTATGGATATAATTCACGTTAGAATTAGTAAAAACTCGCAGCAACTATGCAGTCAGTATTTCTATAATAGGTACAATTTTATTGCAAAACCAAGTTTCCCACCTTCCCCTATTCTACGGCTACCTACTAACCGGTATACAATGAGAGTTAAATGGACAATAGATTCCATTGTCTACGACACAGACATAGTTATGAAATAATATTTTCAAAAGTTCCTGTTCCTAGGGCGTTTAGTGTTGTTGTTTAGTGGCAAAGCTGACTCAACCGCAAAGAAATTTTTTTATCACCATCTTATCTAGTTCGAAAACACCAGCTGCGAATTACTTACTTTTATGATGCTGAACGATGATATTAAATGTGAGTTATTTGTACAAAATGTATAGACATTTTATTGAGTGACAAGTTTTGAAAGATAATTTTTTTTTTGCCTTGAGTATAACATTTAAGAATTTTGAAAGTTAAAGGCTTGATGCTTTGATCACTAGATTAAATGTTATACGTTTTCTCTTCTCAATTAAACGAAGAAATGGATGCAGGCATAACGTATTTCGATAATTTTTATGACTTTTTAATTTGAAGTTAGGTAATGGCGTAGCGTGGTGTACCTGCAAAGAAAACGTACTTAAATTAAAAGTAATTCTTTGTTTTAAAAATTCATCAATAATGTGTCGTCTCTATAAATTACACTAACCGACAATTTTAAACTGTTTTTTTAATAACTGTAAAAATAAAAATGGGTCTCTAGTTCTTAGAGTCTTTAACTGAAAGCATAACCGAAAGCCAAATTTTTGCACCACGTCTAGTTTTAGAGTTATAATTATACTTCGCTAGTAGATAGATAATAATTGTATTTACAAGTTTTGTTAAACATAAGTTATAACAAATAGATAAGTATAAAAATTTTTACATGTTCAATTAATACCAAGAATACAAAACACCTAACTGTACACAAAAGAAAATTCAAATTTTTGCATAAGAAATTCTTTCTATCATATGTTGGCGGTTGCCTTTGTTAATGAGAAACCAACAATAATCTCTCTGCCACTTATCATTATACCGTTTTTACTCTATTTATTACTCGTCTTTTCCTAAGAAAGAAATATAAATGTATCTGGAAAAAATGAACATTTGGCACCCTATATTTTTATATCTTTCTAGTAAAGTAACTGCAATATCTAAGTAGTCTTCACTGTTTTGATTTCTCATAAAATATTTGCAAAAACTTTTAACAGAAGTCCATTTTGCCAGCTCTAAATCATTGTCAAAATTTCATTTTTGAAAGCTTCTTAAGTTGTGAAGCACCAAATATTCTGTCGAGAACTTTTGCATCACCATTTTTTGGAAACGTATTCCTTAAGTATTTAAAACAATTGCCTTCTTTTTGTAGTGCTTTTACAAACTTTTTGATTTTAAAATGTATGTTAATTTAAGTGAATACAGTTAAAAATATTATTTTGAAAATATGACGTAATATCCTATGTTAGAATACAGTTTTTAAATTTAAAACAGTGCAAAATACTAAAATTATTAAGTTAAGTCAATTATAAAAATCCTGTCGGTTAGTGTTATTTTTAGTTTTTCTTCAAAATTCACATTTAATTTTGAAGAATTCGCGCAAAAGTTGTGGGTGTGCAGCCATTCCGACACATACAAAGGCGCATATTAAAAACTTATTTAAATAGACGGCTACAGCAGGCTCGCGCACAAATTATTTGGTCAAACATCGGATTTAAAATGACGCACTGTAGAACGTACGAATTGTATAGGTTCCAGTCGGTAGTTCTAGCCGAACTGATTACGAAATCTGATCCGATAATTTCTTAAAGCAATTTAATTTGAATCTATGTATGTATATCAATTGATTGACAATAATACATGTGGAGGTAGTAGTGAGTGTTATAGTATTAGTATAAGAATGGAAAGTGAAGAAATTAGAAGATGTAATATAAAATTTAAAAACACAGAATTGCGTACCTACGTGTGTTTCCAAGTTTCCATTTAGAAAACACTATTGTGTCATACAACTTTGCTCCAGTTGCAGGTTGTGCGCTCAAAGCGTCAATTTATTTACACAAAGACGTATTAACATGGAAATTGACTTGATTTACTGAATAGAATTCGAAACAAGGGTAACAACTGCAGATGTAAATTTCATCCTTTCGTTGGGAACATAAATATGTTAATATTATTTACGTCCATACTTGTAATTCTACCGAAGGACATTTTTAAATCAACACAATTTGTAAGATTGTGTAAATGTTTCAATTTGTTTCATGGAAGTTTTCTATATAGGTACGGGAAGAAAGTGGTAAAAGCAAGTGTAAACTAAAGTTCGATATACTTTACTGTGCAAAAAATAGGTGTGCGGTGTAATTTTTACTAAGTGGACTTAATTTAAAAACTAACATATGTAGTACCGTTAAAAATATATAGGTATGCATATACAGGGTGGGGCATTAGTGCGATGAAGTCCAATTACTCCTGTATTATAAGAGAAATGAGAAAATGTAATTAAGATAAAAGTCGAAGCGCATGCGGGGCTATAACCTAAAAATATTTTTAATTATACAGGGTGTCATGTTTTCGTTATAGAAACGCAAATAACTCAAAAACTAGCACATTTAGCTATAGGGAATGTTTAATAAATAATAAAGTTCGCGAAGAGAGGAGTTTACTCCAATAATAAAATACAGAGTGTTTCATTTGAAATAGGTGAGAAAATAAAAATTCCGAGTTGACTCACTCTGTATATAAATATTGAATACGCCGATAAATAAATAACTTCTGATGAAAGGAGATCACATTAGAAATGTTTCTAGCGCAAATGATTTATTTTATGTGGAATAAAGGTAAGACCTAGAAGGATCGTAAACAGTAAAAATATGAAGGATGTTTCATTGAAAATAAAGTAAGTTAAGCTTACCCTGACTTTATTTGGAGACCCTGTATAGTTAAAACTATTTTTAGGTTAGAGCCCCCCATGCGCTTCAACTTTTATCTTAATATTTTCTCATTTCTCTTATAATACAGGAGTAATTGGGCTTCCTCGCACTAATTCCCCGCCCTGTATTAATATGTATTAATTGTAAATATTGAATTATACAAACTTCTATAATAACATAAATTATTGAAAGTAACCTGTGCAAAATAAATCCATATAAAATAAGTATACCTACAAAATATAAACTTCACAGGTAGTGTAATGCAGAAAATAATATTTCGTGGCATATCCATCATTTTGAAGAACGGCAGCACATCGACGAGGCATGGAATCTACTACTTTAGATGTCCATACACCATTTTGATTTGCAGTGTTTGACGTGCTTAACGCTCTCATAGATGTTCTACGGGGTTTAAGTCTAGCGACTCATCAAGCTATGCCATTACACACACCACCTTTCTCAGCAAACCACTGCTTTGCTGTCCTGGACGTATGTATGTTTTGGATCGTTATCTTGTTGAAACATTCAGCACAGCGGCATTCCCTCTTCAGCATAAGGAAGCATGGTATTTCGTAATATGTTGACGTAGTGAATTTGTGTCATTTTTTCTTTTATACAGTAAATTGAACCTACCCCATACCATGAAAAGCAACCCCATACCATGATATTTCCACTGCCATGTTTAATAGTTTTTATAGTATATTATATAGTATAGAAAAATAATATTTACAAAGAATTTAATTTAAGAGGATAGTTCACAACTGTTTTTTTACACAGTAGTGTATATATACTTAAAAATAAATAAACTTTTGAAGATATTTGCAGACTTCCTTACACTGATGATCAAGGTAATGCCTAATTTCGCAGGATGTCTAACTCTATGAAATTATAGAAATTTCGCTCGTATTTATGCAGCATCTATTTCCTGTATATCTAGCAGTTGCAATATTGACAAAACAATGTCTCTGCCATCTCTTCGTTCAGAAATGTAAATCTAGATGATTCCCAATTCATATCGTTGCTAAATGTTTACGGAGAAACTACAAAATTGTGAGTGTATATTATTTATCTCCTCTGTTTATAGGACTCGACCTGCTTTTCTTAGAGAATGAAAAGATAAACTCCGCAACTCAACGTATAAGATACACCTAATTTTACTACATTTACTTGCTATTATTATCAATTTCGCTCTCTATATATAAGCGCCGCATTTTTCTTTTATAATCAATGAAACGGACTGCCTATATGCCTTATTTACTATACTGATATAATTTTCACTCCTTTCTGCGACATGCTCTTTGCTACTGTCATGCTATATAATACACGCTTTTCTTATGAGCTAATTAACAACCACACTGATTATGAGGACCTATTGTCATACGCCAATTTTCATGCGCTTGAGTATCCTCGTATGCTGTGTATACTTCTATGTATATGCAGCTCTTCTAACATTGATCTTCTGTTATAGAGAACGCTTATTGCAGACGTTGATATATTGATGTATTCTCTTCAACAGTACATTGACTATGTTTTTATTTTTAGTTGAGTAGTTATTAAATTATTAACCGTCATGAAGTATCTTTTATACCGGTTTGCTTAGACCGTAAGTACAGCCTTCTATGTTTTTTATTTGTAGTATGCTCAAAGCAAAAAGAAATGGGACAATTTCGATACATATCGGTATTGTAATTATCCCATTTCTTTTTTCTTTGAGTATTTTTCTATTTTGAAACTTTCTAACATTTACTATTTTGTCAGAAATTTCATCAAATTTGACATTTTTAATTGGAACGCACTGTATACTTTGAAATTTTGGGCTGTATATGATTTTTGATGTAGGAAGCCGTGCATTCCATCGAATTTGATTCCTATTGTTACAAAAATTTGGAATTTTTGTTTCTCAGTCGCTATGGCCATATAATATATGTATGTATACATGTATAAGCCATCATAAGACGCAAGAGAACCTGTCATTCATCATCAAGCAAAATACATTGAAACTAAACCTGGTCTGATGATTTCTTTTTTCTCGGATCGCATACAGATTGCCTGAAGTCCAGATGTGGTTATTATGCCTATTAAAAAATCTCACGCGAAACCTTATATTCGTCTGTCCAGATAAGTTTTTTCAAAATAGGAATACTTATGTATAAAACAAGTCTTCGGTAAAAACACACAGATATTAAGAAACTGAACGAAAACAGAAGTACGGCGAAAAGATTTATAAATTTCAATAAACTAATATAAATGTGGAGTTTACTTATTAAATCGGCAACTTAGGTAAACGATAAATGCAAATGCAGAAGCAGAAACTGATAAGGAATCTACTGCTATAAGACACAACAAATATTGTATAGTATAACTTACAAAATTGTTAAATAAAAGCACGACACAAAACACGTCTCTCACGTATTACAGTTATTCGATCCCGTAGTAGTAAAATAGTAGTAGTAAAATATGGGGAGTGCTATTTAAAAAAGTTAAGTTATGGTTTTTCATAATTTCGAAAAGTTAACGTGCCATAGTAAAGTAACCACACAATGTAGGCAGCCGTTCTCGGCGCCAAAACCTACTCAAACATGTTGTTTACGCATATTATGAATCCTAAATTGATATCCGAAAAATCGAGTGTTCGCTCATTTTTAAATAAATGTCTGTTATAGCAATTTTTTTTGAAAAATCGAATAACTACAAAACGCCCGAATGAAATTGCAAAATTGTTTGTAAAGCTTAAAAATAGGCAAATCCAAATATGTAGAAATATACAGCGTGTTCTATTAAAAATAACAAAGTAGATGGCATCTTCCGGTATAATCGGAACCGATAGAAATCTAACAATATTTTAATTGAAGAGAACACAATCGATTATATGTAATTCTAAATTTTCAAATGTATATTTTGGACAGAATTCCATAAACTGTAAATGAACGGGGTCTCTGAGACACCTGAATATAAATTATATATACTTATGTCGCAGGCAGACTAGGCCTGAATATTTTTAGTAATTTTTCAAAATACCTGCCTGCAGTTAGGCAAATTGAATCATTATCATTGAATTATTGTCATCGATATTGCAAGATATCTTTCTAAAATCTATCAAAACTTCTACAAGCAAAGTATTTATCTTATAATTGCACAAGATTTCACAGATGGGTAAGTAAATAACAATGAATAAATACATCGATACAAATCGTAGTATGTTTCATTCATATGTTTCAATATAAATAAGTACAATAGATCTTAAAAGTACATACATTTAACTTCTAATTCAATTTACAATATATTAGATTATAGTCATTTGTTTGGACATGTGCTACTGTTATGGCACCTAGAATTGCACAAGACCCCAGCTTTTTTACAACAACACTTGTTTGTGTTACATTGAATTTTAGACGCACTGCAAAAACATTTCTTGTATCCCTGTCCTCCAAATTTTGATTCTAGTGTTACCGCTTCACGAAGACTTATCATATTATCTGGTGCACGTAGAAATGATGGACCAGACTTACAACGATCAATTTCATTTCGAGAGAACCAGTTTTTTATAATGCCAGATTTGGTTCTTATTTTGTACACTCCATTTTCTAGCTCCATAACCTAGCCTAACAAATTCTGTTTATCTAAAGGACCCCGATAGACTTTAGGGATAGCAACTTTTACGCAAGTACTTCTATCGGTTTAAATTTTTGGTCAGACGATTCAAGCATTTTTCCGATGTTCTCTTTTGACCTACATAACTTGATTTTCTTTCTTCGATGATTCTTTTTTCTTGAAGGCACAGAGGGTATAATAAATTAGATCCGTCTCTACAAGTCCCATTGCAATACTATTTGGTTCATTTTCGGTTTCAGCAATAACTCGAGACTATTCTTGATAGTTTCGAGTTCTTCTTCTGAAGTAATTCTGCTTAGAAAATCCTTTGGTATGGCAGAACTACTAAGGCCAAGTTTAGGATCAGCTCCAAACAAAGCCCTGTATGGTGTTCGATTAATGACTCTATGGAACGAACAATTTTTTTGAAACTGAACAAAGTAACATCCAGTAGACTATTGCGTACAATTGTTATCCTCCATCCATACACGTAACATATTTTCAACGTCCTGGTTGCTTCTCTTTACAATTTTACAATCGGGCCACATTTTCGCTTCTACAGCACGTTTACTTTTAAGAGGCCGTTAGTGTAAAAATTTAGTGGCGTGATCTTGATAATTTAATAGCCACTTATAGTCTATATCGGGATTAAAGTGTAAATCAATTAAATCGACCTGGCTTCTAACATTGACGTCTTTGGATAAAATTGGACGAACCTTTTCGGGGAAGACACTTCTTGCAACTACAAAACCGGCATAAATTAACAAAAACTTCTACAACACTTCTGGGAATAAAATATTTTTGTTTCAGTGCGAATATTATTTTGTCCCGTTCTCCATGGTCTGTGATTCGATGAATATCTTTAAGTTTGTCCTAGTAATGCTCTGTAGAAATAATTTGAATTATGGGAGCGTCATGAGTTTCCCGTTTAGGTATTAAAGTAGTACAACCTCCAACTTCCATAAGATCGTACTTCTTGCCAGAATTATAATGTAAAAATTCACGCTTTTTCCCAGGAAATGGATTTTTGTAATCACGAACAATGCATATAACCTGTTATAAAATACCTTGTAAAAAACTACTACAAGATTTATAATAACAGCATATTTTTGAATACGGTAACACAAGTTTTTATAGTGCTTTTCAAATTGCAAGAAACTAACTTTTAAATCCTTAATGCTTTTATTGCACCTCCGGTAGTAATACTCTTGAGAAGGGTACTGTTTACCTGCTTGCAGCATATGAATGCAGGGGCCGGATTGAGTGTAAATTACGGCACTATAAGGTAATAGTAAAACGTTATTTTAATTGTAAATATATATAATGAATAATATACATTAGGTTTATTTACAAAAAATAATAAGTGAGATATATGAAGCTTAACAATTAGTTGGTAATGCACAATAAAATTGTAAGTCATGTTTATATAAAAGTAGACCGTGGCAGTATTATACAATATAATACTTAATATACACCGTATTTCACAAATCATCATCTGATGTGATTGAGTCGTCTTGGAAATCGATATCTGAGTCTGACTCTGAATTGTATTGCAAGTTTATAATTAAAGGTGGTACTATATTATACATATCCATGTATTCGTTTTCTTTTGATATTGCGTGTTTAACGGCATTTCTCCAATTATCAGCAGTTATATGTTCCATCGCATTTTTTATGTGTGTTATAGTGCTTTCACTAAATTTAGGCGTTTGATTTGTTCGCCTTATGGTATTCTTAAGTTGGGCCCATATCAATTCAATTGGGTTGAAAATGCAATGGTACGGCGGTAAACGTAAAATTGTATGTCCTGCTTCTTTGGCTCTATTATCCACATAATAATCCTTCAAATAATCTTTTGTATTCATCACTTCTAATAATTGGTTTTTTGTATAATGCTCCTCATAATATAAATTATTTGCTTCTAAAAATTCTTTAATATCTTTCTTATTATTACATTTTGTAGGAACTTTATTTTGCTGTCGTGAATGATACGAGGCGTTGTCCATTACTATCACACTACTTTCTGGTAAATTTGGCAGTAAAGTATTACAAAACCATTCTTCAAATAAGGATGAAGTCATGTCCTCATGGTAATCCAAGCTAGAGCATTTTACATTTTTTGCAGATAATAGCGGCTGCGCGATCCACCCTTTCTCTGACCCAGCGTGGAGAATAATTATTCTCTTCCCTCTCGAAACCGGCGCGTCCAACTGACACGTGGCTGAATTGTCTACCCAACCTTTGCAAATAGTGTCGTGGGTATCATACCACGTTTCATCTAAATAACATATAAATCGCCCTTCCTGTCTAAATTTTTTTATTGCCATCAAGTATTCGTACCGCATTTTCTGCAACCTCGAACTTTCCATAATTGTGGCGCGTTTATCTATAGTACAAAATTTAAAACCCGCCTTTTTAACGTCCGCCACAAGGTTGTTTTTGAACATTGGATATCAATAGTTTCATCATTAACTTTTTTATGTAAGGACTCAATTGTAGGTACAACATTTTCTCTATACATGCAATATACTTGTTGCCTAATAATATCAATTTCATACTCTTTAATTTTCCTCGGTGCTCCTTTGTCACTTCTTTGCTTTCGAGGCTCTGCGTTATTGTTAATTGCCTTGTATATTGTTCCAATAGGCACTTTGGTTAATTGCGACGTTCGTTGAATGTTCTTGGTTTGTCCTTCGTTATTTTCTTCCATCAGAGTCTTATAGATATTGAGAAGTATCTGCCACATGTTCGTGAAAATTCAAATAAGTATACAGCAACAAATGTTAACTACAAATGATAAGTAAACTAAATATTACATGTATATATACCTACCCCCAAGTACCATTAACAATAATTACAATTAGATGACAGAATATTAGTTGAAGTATATATATCAATATATCATTTGCGTAATGAGGCCGTAATTCATACGTAATACGGCCCGGCGATTCATATAGTGTAATTAAGCAGGTAAACAGTACCCTTCTCAAGAGTATTACTACCGGAGGTGCAATAAAAGCATTAAGGATTTAAAAGTTAGTTTCTTGCAATTTGAAAAGCACTATACCTAGTCAGATTTTATACTTGCCTCTAATATACGATCATTAGTCCACGGATTCTTATTACATTTCTCATTCCTGCTTTGGTAATGTAAGTTCATTTCACGTAAAAAATGTTCCTTGTTAACACAATTATCTATTTCATTGTTTTCAGCCATACTGTTAAATTATAAGATTTATAGAGGACACAACAAACAGTGAAAGCAAAACACACTTCTAAGTTAAGTTACACGCAAAAATACGCTTGCGCGCACCAGTTACTGGTGATACTCGGTTTGTAGATATTTACTTCGCTAACCAACCAATTCTTCAATTTGTCTAACTCTAGGTAGGCGTTTTGAAAAATGGCTGAAAATATTTAGGCCGATAGCACAATGGGGCCGTCCCGTTTTTTTAATGTGTTAATAAATATTTTATTATGAAAGATTACTATAATCTGATGTAGGTAATAGCAAAAATTATAATTTTAGTGTTACTGGAATTGCACAAAAAAAGAAAATAAAACCGATTATTTGTAAGTCGCGCGTTTAGTGACGTGATAATGGTACTTCTTTTTTATTGGCTTAAACTTGTAAGAATACATCAACGACAAACGTAGTAATGTACAAACATTAGCCTATACCATTAGCTATAGGGCATGACAGGTGTGTTGTCAGTGACAATTATTATAAAAAAGACGTTTTGACGATAAGACGTGTAGGTATACGAAATACATTTATGTTGTGGAATCAAATGTAATAGAACTTTCAGTCTTTAATGTGTAGTTTTTGTGTACTAAAATACAAAATGTAAAAACGTATAAGTAAAGCAAGAATTTGGAAAAGCCGTCAATAGTTATATTGCATATAATCCTGTTAACACGTAAAAAGAAAAACGATGTGACTTTTACCAAATATTTGTTAACTATGAAAGATATTGAAATGATTTTGGTCACATTACAAGCAAACAAGTACAGCATATACACGAAATGAAGAAAATTGGCAAACATGCTTTGTTGAAGGAGATGGCAGTCCTCTTCGTGATAATATATATATTCTTGACTATAAATGGTTATTCTATACAAGGATTCATTGACAGCGGAAGTAATCTAAACTTGTTAAAAGCCAGCAGTTAGGTGCAGATGGGAGCACCAAAATTTGATAATACTTGTGTTTTGGTAAAGGATTATTAAATGCGCCAATACGACATCGTAATACAGAAAACCATCTAGACGTAGCTAAACCAGGGCATGTGAAGAGAATTATAACTAGTTATAAACCAAAACACCCTAAAGAAACGAAGATATGCACAAAAATTATATAAGTACACTCATTTTTAGCAGATGTAACTATTCTCTTTTTGGATTTAGGCTTTACGTTTAGATAGAATGGTTGAGTGGAAGAGCAGGTGTCAACTTTTAGTGACGCATCTAAACTCCGCCACTTTTCACTTCATTATTAATATTAATATAGAAATATGTACTTTTTATTTTTTTATAACATACATATGTTGGAAATAAAGACGCTTCTCCGGATTGATTTTAAAATTATTCTTGCAACGAGATACAAAACATTTCATGATTAATTGATATCAAATAAGATTCAAATAAAAATAAATCAGGATTCCAAAGGTGATAATGTTAAAAAATACATAAATTAAAACTGAAAACTCTAAGCACACACAAAATAATAACAACACAATAGTTTATCAAACAAATATGAAAATAAATACTATGACAGAATACAGATACACAGGAGGTGGATTTCGTTTGACGTTTACGTAGCTAATAAAAAAAGAAAGATTACATTTCTGATTAAGAAAACATTGATGTGTTATTTCTATCTCTTTCCATATCATACTTTTGGCAAGCTTCTCTGTCAATTTACCTTTTTTTTTAATGTGTGGTGGGTGCTTAGTTGCAATGACTCCGTAAGCTGTATTACTTGTCTGGCTATCACTGCAACTCTTGCGGTGTAGTTTGGTGTGTGTAAGTTGTGTTTAAATGGCTTTGTGACAGCATCATATCGCCTTTTATGATGCCGCGCTGTTAATCACTTTGCTCCCAACAGCGAATGGCAAGTCGATCCGGGATTAAACGCTCTGAAAAAATGTCACCGTCCCTCCGGAGAATTGAACCCCGGCACCTATCGTCCTCTCACAATAATAGTCAGCCGCCTAACCACTGCAGCCATCGACCCGTTTAATTATCACGTCATAAATGCGGTAAATTCAAAATTCAAACTTTGATATTTTTTCTTGGCATATTTATTAATAATATAAAAAAAGAAAATACGTAGACACTATAATTTAATGTACACTTTAAGAAAAAAAATATAAAAAAAAATCTGGGACGGCCCCATTACGGTTTTTTTTCGTAAAAAAGCCAGCGTTTTGCATAATGCCAAGTCTTTTGAAAAAGCCAGGAAGTGAGCATCAACTTCAATTTTTCAAATAGCATGCTATAAAATAAATTACAAATTCAGCTTCTACGATAAATTTTACACATATTTCAAGTATCATACTCTCTACCTAAGTGCCATTCCTTCTGAGTTACTCGCAAGTAAAGAAAAAAAGTGACAGATATCGATTTATTTTAGAGACGAATGAAATTTTGCATACGCACAGCTGATATTGTGTAGTTACACAGCATTTGAAGTTCTTCTCTGTAACACTATACAGGGTGTTTAAAAATTTAGTTGCTTATAAATAAGTTCAATCTGCGGAAAGTAGATTTTTTTAAATGGAAAGGTATATATTTTCGTAGATATTCGGATTCTACAAAAGATTCTCTTTTAATCCGTATTAGGTTTTCCTTCCTAAAATGGAAGGTGAATAAGTTATAACGATTTAATTAGCCTCCGTACCTTAAGCAAGGGTGCTTAACTCATTTGTGTTACATACTTACTTGCCACTTATTTTGACGTCTGTCATTTTGTTAATCGTATTTTCGTGAATTCTTTCCATTAAATTATGGGAATAAGGGACCTTTGATGTAAATTTACTTTATGTTGATTATTCAAATACCGTTTGTTGGGAGTATCTAGGAGAATTCTTAGATAATCTAATTTTTACTGATATGGTTCTTCACCATTGTTCTACGAACATATCGGCTGCTAAACCTTTTTATATCTTAAAAATTCTTAGAAATTTTTTGCTGATCATTGGTTGTAAATGTTTTTCACTAAACGTTCGATATGTTTATTTTATTATTTGATTACATTCACTTTGCATAATAAATAAATTCATGATTACTTGATTTGATCTATTCTCAATGCTAATCCATTATAACACCATATACTGAGAAAAATATATTTTACAGAAGCAAAAACAATGTTATTGCAGGTAAAATAAAAATTAAAACAAAATACTAAGATTACAATATGTTTTGTAACAAATACAATAATTTTTTGTTGTTGTAAAGTAAATTATGGCATTGTTTACCCTAATTATTGTACTGGTGCAGGTCTATTTCTCTCAGTGTACGCGAGAACAACTAACTAAAATGACCGACGTCAAAATAATTGACAAGTAAGTATGTAAAACAAATGAGCTAAGCACGCTTGCGTCAATGAATTGACATATCTGAGCATATTAGGTACGGAAGTTAATTAAATCGTTATAACTTATTTACCTTCCATTTTAGATATAGGAACACCTAATATGGATTACAAGAGAATCTTTTGTAGAATCGGAATATCTAATAAAATATATACGATTTCATTAAAAAAATCTACTTTCCGCAGATTGAACTTATTTATAAGCAACCAAGTTTTTAAACACCCTGTATATCGTTACAGAGAAGAACTTCAAATGTTGTGTAACTATACAATATCAGCTGTGCGTATGCAAAATTTCATTCGTCTCTTTTACTCCTACGTGACGTAATATTACTATAAAGTAAGATCGGTATCTGTCACTTTTTTTAATTGCGAATAACTTAGAAGGAATGGTATTTAGATATAGGGTACGATACATGAAATATGCGTAAAATTTATCGTAGAAGCTGAATTTGTAATTTATTTTATAGGATGCTATTTAAAAAATCGAACTTGATGAACTTTATTCAAAAATATTTTCATATGATAGTTCATATTCAACCATACCCAAGAAAAATTTTGGTTTAAAATTCCGTTCCGTTTGTATAATACTTTTAATAGACCATTCTTACCAATCACCCTGTATATGTACAACTAACTAATAATACCGCAAAAACACGAATGTTACATTCTTTTCTTTACTTTCTGTTGTATATTTATATTTATAGTACTATGTGTACATACCGTAGTTTTACCGAACGAAAATCATAGTTTCGTACAATTGTGTATTGTAGTGTGTGCAGGCAGAACAACTGGGTAAACACAAAATAATAAACTCAGTCAACACCATTCAAAAAATGTAAAAGAATTAACAAAACTAGAAAAGATTTAAATGTCGTCAGTTCATACTATGTATTTGTACAAATAAAATTATCAAAACAAACAATGCAGGATAATCGCTTTAATAATTTACATTTTTGATGACACACTCTTACTTGATTTGAAATGTGAAATACAAAAGATTCAAGAGTGAAAATATTCCTTTTATAGTTTATAATCAAAACGTACTTGTTTACTTTATTTAAGAAGATGCTTTACATAGATGCTGTATTATATTGTAAAATTAATATACGAAGCCGTTAAAGATATAATTCCATTTTACAGCAGAATTCATGCCCTATATTATACTAACGTATATACAGTTTAACCCTCCCATTTTTCTTAATTCCAGTTGATTGCACACATAATTTATCGCGATACGACGAGAAGGCTATTCTCTTCCAGTAGCACGAAAAAAGATATCCGAGACAAATGTTGGTTATATATTCTTGTACTGTTATGAAATATTTGGCTGGGGAATTCACGTTGAAATTCTTGGGTGTATTATTTTTATTCCGCATGTGTTTTTGAAACTAAACACATCTGCATTCCACCAACTGCGAATTGCATATTTTTATACGGCTTCATCTTCTCTTGTCTGTTCCATTGTTCCCATTCCGGAAGAGCTATCGTTTGTTCGTATTTGTTCTCAACGATCTTCATCGGAGAGGCTGACGGTGACTGCCGACAAAAATGATTTATGGAGTAGTCCATAAATTTAATTTTTAATTTAAAAATATGAAAATCAACAGGATGCAAACTGAGTCCATAGGAAATAAGATGAGCATAATGTTAATTTATTAAAAGTACCTGAAATTACAAGTATACGACACCATTAGTTTAACTATTGATGTAAAAGTATATTGCTTGACGGTATTAGTAAATAATATGAAAGAAATTATAATGTATATATTTTTATGAATTTGATTTTATATAGTGGTTATTTATAGTCCTGTTTTAATAGAAGAAAAAAGAAACCGAATATTCTATCAAATATATATGTATATACGTATATAGTTGCTCTTGAAAATGCAAATACATTTCTCGTCGACTGTAACTTTCCTGATAGAGCACTATTTTTGTACAGTCATTCAATAATGTCTTACCCATTTGTTTTTTTTTTCTTTTGAACTAGACTAATATTATAAATTAGTCGTACTCTTTTGTAGGTAATCTTCATCGTATCAGGCAATTGCAATAAGAAATAAGGTATAATTCCTATTGTGTAGTTGCAGTAAAATATTCGTCTCCAGAATGGAGCCTTCTTTAGCAGAGGGTCGTCAGGGAATTCAAATTTTTATTTTTGTAGATTTGAGAACGTTCAGGGCCGGCACATGTGCGATTATTCCCCACTGAGTAAAGCTACCATTAAAGACTACCACCAAATTTAAATTGAATTATCTAAAAATATTTGGAATAATACGGATACATTTCGACAGTTACTGTATATATAGTTCTGTGTGCTACAAATTCTTCAATGTATTCAAGAATACACTGTATTTTTGTTATATGCATATACCTAGATTGTATCTGAAATATTTGTTGCTAGGACATAATACCACAAGGAAGTAATTTAATATTGTTAATATTATAATGGTGCTTTACAACCGCCGATATTAGCTGTTATTTTTCGTTGTCCATGTTCACCCATGGAGTGCTTTCCATACATAACATTGTGTATATTTTATTAAAGAGTTTCATGACAAGGTTGTTGTTTTCTAGTCTATATAACTTTCAAATCGAAAAACGTCATCTTCAGTATCTGATCAATTTATTTTCGCTGTTAAATCAAGATTTGTTAAAATAATAATTCTAATAGGCCCTTTTTATCAGTCATCCTAAATGTTTATTTTCTCGATGTGCACTTAACAGATGTAACATAAACTAAATGCATACCTACAACAAATTTTCTATTATAACATTAGCAACTGAGCTGATTTTTTCAATACACTTATAATTTTTTCTCTATTAGCCTTAAGAAGCGCACCATTTTCACATCACTTTGGGCCTTTATATATGACGGCAATAAATCTGAGAGAGTGTTCTTTTTTTAACAGGCATCTGTTGTTTTTCATGCGTATAGACTTGTAATAATAATTATATCCATGAAGAAGAACAAAAGCCTGTTAAACAAAGGAAAAGGTTTTCTCGTTTACACAGACTTGGTCGATTTATTGCGGTTATTTATATAGCTATGATATATGTACAGTGAGTAACTTTAATATTCGTACAAGTAAAAAAATCGCTTGTTTTACAAATAGAAGATAAAAACGATTTATTTCGCCACAAATCGATCACTAACGACCAGAACAGCTTAAATGTGGAATATTTCGCTAATAAGTTAATTATGAACAAAGTTACAAGCATTGAAGTACGCATGGAAAAATTCACCTCTCCTTTGTGGTGAAAGTTGCGTTAAATTTGTGTCACTGAAAGAAAGAGTATGATATGATAATACAAAATCCAAAATTTCAATTGATTATCTGCAGCGGTTTCAAAGTTATGAATTTTTTACTTTTCGAAATAGAGGCGAAAATCGCTCTGTAACGCGAGTCGCACGGGATTTTCGCCTCTATTTCGTAAAGCAAAAAATTCATAACTTTGGAACCGCTGCAGATAATCAAACCAAATTTGGAATGTTGGATGAACAAATCATACTCTTTCTTTTAGTGACACAAATTTAATTCAACTTTCACCACAAAGAAGGGATGAATTTTTCCATGTCTACTTCAATGCTTGTTACTTTGTTCATAATAAACTTTTTAGAGAAATATTCCACATTTAAGCAGTTGTGGTCGTTAGTGATCGATTTGTGGCAAAAGAAATCGTTTTTTATTTTCTATTTGTAAAACAAGCGATTTGTTTACCAAGACTAATATTAAAGTTACTCACTGTATATTGTTTTAAAATTTCCTAAAAATGCAGATATTAAAATAAAGCAATTGGAAGGCTTTAGACTGAAGATATTTCGATACAGAACTGTTATGATTACGATGACTTTAAAGAAAAGAGAAAATATTGAACATTTCAATCAAATGCACTATTCAAGAAGAGATAAACTTGTGCATTTGCTCATCAATCTCCTTCGCGTTTTCAATACACCGTACCGGGCTATGTAACACAAGTGATTAGTGTACTAATGACCATCGTACTATTGCTCTTTTCACATTAAACTTTGAATTTGCACAATAGTACTTATTAATATTTTGGTCTCACTACTTTCACTTATCTGATCGTTTAATTGGTTACATAGTTTCATTAGAAACAATGGGATATTACCATATTTCGAACCTCTCTTTTTAAGATAATAGCTCCTGTTTGTTATTATTACTTCGGTTTTCTAAATTAATTAATTAAATAGATTATCAATTATCGCTGTCACATAGAAGCATATTCCTTAATTTTGGACAGATAATACCATGCATCATAATAACCTCCAAAACTTAAAGACCGGCTTAGAGTGTGTAAATTTTTTAAAAAATATTTTTAAACATTAAAATGTCAGGACAAATTTTTATACTGCAAGTTTATGTACACTCGACACGACTTAGTCTTCGAACGGTTTAATTAAGCGACAGTGTCCTTGTCAGTCTATACGCACCACATTTTGCGTGACCATTTCTTCGGTAAGGGTAGTGGTGTATTTTTCGCAATTAAAAATTTCGTATTACGATTATCGAAGAAACAGTCACGTTAAATGTGGAGGGGCATACTGACAAAAGCAGCACACAGTCGCTTAATAAAACCGTTCGAAGACTAAGTCCTGTCGAGTGTATGTCATTTTTTATGTGTGGTGGGTGCTTTGTTGCAGTGACTCAGTAAGATGTATTGCTGGTCTGGCTATCACTGCAACTCTCGTGGTGTAGTTTTGTGTGTGTAAATTGTGTACGTAAATTGTGTTCGTGACAGCATCATCGCCTTTTATAATGTCACGCTGGTAATCACTTTGCTCCCAACAGCCAATGGTAAGTCGATCCGGATTTCAAACCTCTGAAAAAATGTCACCGTCCCTCCAGAGAATTGAAACCCGGCTCCTAAGGTCCTGCCACAACGATAGTTAGCCGCCTAACTACTGCGGTTATCGAACCGTTTATAATTCCAATTACGTTAACAATTATTTCTGGCAACTGCCATGTTCTTCATATAATTTTTAATTATTTTTGTATTTTTTCATAAAAACTTCTCCTTTAAAATTATTCAGGGTGAATAGTTTTCATTGACATGCACTGATTAACAATTCATTCCTTATTAAATTTATAAAAACCCACTTATGTATATATATGATAAATGGAAAAATATTTCTTCTATGATAATGGTGAATTCGAGCGCTCCGGTAACAGAAGTCTTAAATGTTTTTTTTTTAAACTGGAGAAATTATGGTTATGAAGGTATAACGTTTATGTTACCCGTTCCATCACATTACCATTAAAACGCAATAAATTCTGTCGGAAATAAACTTCAGAGGTTCCTTATTACATTACGGATATTACGAAGTAAGCAAAAGTAGACAGATAGTAATCTACATATTAATCAAGTTCTATTAATAAATATGTGCTTTTATATTGCTACTCAAAAGAAATTAGAATTTTACAAATTTCAGTCAGCTGTCGTTGCAGTTTTAGCCTTACTCAAATATGTTTTAATGATATTTTTCTATTATTTTTTTATCCCGTAGAAATTCTTTTGCAATACCCAAAAATCTTTTTCTTTATGGATACTTAATAGCAAAACGGCTTGATATAATGCTAATGATGCTTGTATGTTAATAGTATATGTAAATTTAGTTCACAGAAGTTATTTCCATCTTCTACTTACTTCGTTAAAATTATTTAGGGAAAATTTTGTGATTGGGTAAAATTATGTGAAGTTTTAGATGTGTGATAGATACATGTATAGAATATGTAGGTCCCAGTATTTTCAACTAATCATAAGATTTTCATTAAATTAGTAATCTTTTTTGCTGCATCTTGAACATCTTCGTTGCCATGTGTTTTCGTGTTCCTATACGTCAGTAGTAACGATCTTGTCTATGATAAAATGTTATTTAATATGTATTAAGGTTCTCTATTAGGTCTTTATAATCGAGATAAATAACTCTAACAAAAAAAATCACTGTCATAAATATATCATGGTGCCTATTGTGACAGTTAATTGACATTATTATAGACGTTTTATGTTGCTTACGATTCACAATTATTACTATACAGGGTTGTCACCTAAGCGCGCGCTGGTCTATAGCTCCTATACTAATGATGTTAGTAATTTCGTTCATATACTAATCTATACTACTTGCAAGACTCTATTTCAGGAAAATATTTTTAAGTATATAAGGTGACCCAAATAAGTGTGAAGATATGGAAGTATTTTTTTTTAATGACACCCCTTGTATTGTGTTGCACATTTCAGTTCATCTCAATGCACTTTATCAATTCCCACAAAATTATTTCATTACTCCTGGTATTTCCGGAGAAATAAATTAAAAGTCATTAAAATGAAATTTTACGCACTAAAAATAGAAAATAAAAAAAAACGTAGGAGCAATTTTATGACTCACGATTTAGTATGGAGTGAGCCGAGAAAGGTCTAAGGTTACTCTCACCTTGTTTACATTTCGTAAATTTTCTACACCAAAATTATGGTCGAACAATGACATATTTCAAACTAATTTTTCTCACTTTTTTCAAATGGAACACCCTGTATATCTTTTCACCACTTGATGCAGAATTAAAAAACAAATATTTTTTGTAAGTACAACTGTATTTAAATTCTCGACGGTTTTCTAGATATTTATGGAAAACCATTTAGTTAGTTTTCCACGGTAAATTTGTATTAACATTTAACTATGAATAACATTAGAGAATTTTACACATGATTAAATTATGTATTCAAACAATCTACCATTTTCTTGTAAACACAGATTTAACCTGTTTGTTATAGACCTATTTGTATTTTGTAACATTAAAAGAGTAACTGTATCAAAGGCTTCTCTTATTCTTTCCCGGATGTTTTCTGGTGTAGTAGGTGGTATACGGTAGACCAGATCTTATATAGATATACCCCCACAGGAAAAAATCAACTTTGGTCAGATCTGGTGACCTTGCGGGCCATGGAACAGGTCCTTGTCTTCCAATCCAGCGACCTGGAAACTTCTCATTCAAAGTATGTCGAACTTGAATACTGAAATGAGCAGGCGCCCCGTCTAACTGGAACCACATTCTTCTTAACACCCCTAATGGTATATTCTCTAGAAGGTTATCAAGGTCTTCGTCCAAAAATCTTTGAAAAATATCACCATTGAGATGTCCATCAAAGAAATGGGGTCCTATAATATGGTCTCCAATTATACCTCCCCAGACGTTTACATTCCACCTGTGTTGCCGGTCAACTGCCCTCTTAAATTTTGGATTCACATTGGCGTAATAATGTAGGTTATGCCTGTTCACATTACCATTATTGTGGAAAGTTGCTTCATCAGTAAACAATACAGTATTAAAAAACCGTACATCTTCTTGAATTCGAGCGAGACCCCAATTACAAAAATTTATCCTGTTTTCGAAATCTTGCCCTAGAAATGCTTGACTCAGTTGTACGTGATATGGATGGAAATGATGCTTCTTCAAAATCTTTTTAACTGAAGTTTGACCTATGTGCAGCAAATCACTAATGTCGGCTGTACTCCTATGTGGATTTTCAACAACACTTGCAATAATGTTAAATTCGTTTTCATCATTAATATGGGCTTTACTCTGTCATGTTTTTCATATTTAACTGTCCCAGTCCTGTTACATCGATCCATAAATCTTTGAAATGCTCTTTCATGTGGGTGCCTTCTATCAGGAAACCTCTCGCCGTACACTCTGGATGCTAGAAGTCAATTCTTTAAACATTCTCCGAGAATGTAAATCATATCATTTGATTCTTGGATCGTATAGTCCATTTTTATTAAGAAAGAAAGATAATATGTGCAAGATGTCGCCGAGTGTCAGAATAATACGACAATAATTAATAACATTGTCATACCAACGAGTAATTTTTTTTCCATAACCGATTTGATCTATTAACAAAAATTTACCGTGGAAAACCAAATAAATGGTTTTCCGTAAATATCTAGAAAACCGCCGAGAATTTAAATACAGTTGTACTTACAAAAAATATTTGTTTTTTAATTCTGCATCAAATGGTGAAAAAATATACAGGGTGTTCCATTTAAAAAATGTGAGAAAAATTAGTTTGAAATATGTCATTGTTCGACCATAATTTTGGTAACCCTGTAGAAAATTTACGAAATGTAAACAAGGTGAGAGTAACCTTAGACCTTTCTCGACTCACTCCATACTAAATCGTGAGTCAAAAAATTGCTCCTACGTTTTTTTTTATTTTCTATTTTTAGTGCGTAAAATTTCATTTTAATGACTTTTAATTTATTTCTCCGGAAATACCAGGAGTAATGAAATAATTTTTTGGGAATTGATAAAGTGCATTGAGATGAACTGAAATGTGCAACACAATACAAGGGGTGTCATTTAAAAAAAATTACTTCCATATCTTTACACTTATTTGGGTCACCTTATATACTTGAAAATATTTTCCTGAAATAGAGTCTTGCAAGTAGTATAGATTAGTATATGAACGAAATTCCTAACACCATTAGTTTAGGAGCTATAGACCAGCGCGCGCTTAGGTGACAACCCTGTATAATTACTTTGCTTTAATTTTTGTTTTGTTTACAATGAATGTATTTTGTTTCATTTGTCCAATATTAACATAAAAAAAATACGTTAGGGGAGTACTACAAGTCTTGTTCAAAGAAGAAACTATAAATATTCTTGACTGCCTGACACTATTGAACTACTAATGAATAAATATTAAAGTAGTATATTTTAATATTTATTCATTCGTCACATTCACTGTCAATGGAGGAGATATTCTCTTGATGCTGCTAGTTTCAGATTAAAACTGTACCAACAATTCAATGTGGACAGGTATTGACACTACTTATTATGCGAATTTAATTAGAGAAGTGTACACACAAAATTTGAATTCTTATTTTATACAAATTGACCAACTTAGAGTCTATCACAAACATCAAATTCGGAATAAATATTATAAATGCGCATAAAAATTCCACAAATTATTTATGGAATCTATCTGTCCATAATGAGAATTAGCATTATAGGTGTGGCTTAAAATTAAGTTTGTAAAGTCAAATACGATATTGGAGACACTTTGCTGGTTATATATTAAGTACAGCATTTTGACAGAATTCTATGTGGAAGATGTAGATATAAGCTGTATGTAGATAGTAAGCAAGTAATAGAATGGTACTTAAAACTAAAAATTCAGAATAGTCAGAAGCGACGTTAACGTTTCTAGATTTTGGCACCCAGGCGTCAAATTCGCCATGTGTTAATAGCGTGTTGTGGTTGCTTATTTACGTGTTTGAATAGTTTAGTTTCCAATCCTGTGGTTTATTAGTTTAGTTTTTGTTTTCATTCTATATATTTCAAATTTATTATTTTGACTGGCTCGATTATTCAGTATTATTATTTATTTATATTTTTTTAATTTTATGATTTTATAGAACTTTTTCTATTGCAATAAAGTCGAAAATGCAACATAATGGCACTTTCTTGAAGTATCTACATGTTTCCGTAATTTATTAATACCATAGCATTTGCATATTTAATGCAATTTATTTCAATAGGAAGCTAGTTAATTCGATAAGTAAATTTTTCTTGGAGAATGATTTTGTCGTAAAATCTAAAATAAAGTTTTTTTCCGTCTTGTTAACTTTATCCGGGGGCATAGTGTATGTAAATATTTTTTCCAATAATTCACTTAATTCGTTTATATTCGTTGTGTTATATAACTTGTTCTAGTTTAGTAAAGTTTAGAAGTCATTTCAGGCATTTAAAAATTCATTCAGCTTTCTCATTTCATAACAAAACTAGCTGGCTCAGCAGACTTCGTTCTGCCTAGAAAAGTATTGATTTAGATTTTTAATGTTTTATTGTTACGGGTACCACCCCCCGTGTCCTGCCCGTTCCGTATCACCAAATTGCCAAAAAACAAAAAAAATTGTCACAACGTGACGTAAACATAAACGTCATCTATCATGAAAATGGCGTCGTAAAATCACTCCATACAAAATGTACGGGAAAATGAATTTTCTTGATAATTTTTTTTCGGGGATATTTCGGGAATTTTCTTGGGAATTGTTCTTGTTTGGCCGGAGACCAGTCCGAATTGGTGCGAATCATCGAAATCGGTCCAGGCGTTATAAGATTAGTAACTAACGGCTTTCTGTTTTATATATGTATAGATTAGGGTTGCCATTCGTCCCGATACGTCGGGACATGTCACCGTTATTAACAGTGGTGTCCCGACAAGCTATAAAATGTCCCGACAAACATATTCGAGCGCAGAACTACACGTTTTTAAAAATTGATAAAGCGCCACCTAGTGAGCCTCAGGGCAACTAACTTTAGAGATCTTTACTGATCGACTGGTAGCGATCGAAAACTTGAGTTGAGTGAGGGAGGGGTGGAGAGTGCCGCCGCACAGTGGTTCCACATTGAAAAAATGTTCAAAACCGGCTACAGCCTACATTTCTTCACCGATTTCCAATTATTTTTGACATATTTATATTTTACAACAATCGCTCTTTGCCCGTTTTTCGATATCCTTCTCTAAAAATTAGCGACATAACCTCAAATGTTCCAAAATCATGTTTTGTGCTCATAATACGATGATTTTTTGATTCAAAAAATTTTTGATAATAGTAATGACCGGAAAAATTGTAAATGTCTCGACGGGGCCTCGGGGATTTATGGCAATCCTAGTATAGATGCAATAAAACTTCGAGGAGCAGAACTTTAAAAGAAAACGTTCAAGACGTTTGAAATCAAAGAAATTTTCTAAAACGCACGACTTATAATTTAAATGTGTTGAAATTTTTATACAAGCATATGAATAACAGCGTTTTAAGTTGGAATTGTCTTCTTGTAAGGTTTTATCTTTATGTTAAATCATCCCGGAAATTTAATAAGTATTAACCTCTTGACGAGGTTTTTATGCCATGGTTTTCCTAAGTTTCTGAAATGAGTTATTCGGGTTTAACAAAAAAAAATGGTGCAGGAATAATTTACGTATATTGTTCTTTTTTACAATCCTGCATATCTGTTGATTCTTTGTTTTTAACTATTTTTAACAGGTATAATTATATGTTTTAAGATTATTTACCAGTTACTATTGCCAACTTATTCAACTGATGAAGTTCTAGCTAAAGCACAGTTTCTAGTTGTTCTAGAATAAATTGATTAATTACCATAGTGACTTCAAATGCGAAATTATATCAGAAAATAACAGATATGATAACTTAAATAATTCCGCGATGAAACAGCTCATACTGAAATGTCCTGGTGCTGAATCGGCAGGTGCTAAAACGTTCTAGGGATGAAATGCTGGCGCTGGAATTTTCCATTCCATTGAAAGTATCGCAAGATTAAAAGTGTTAACCACTTTTATCCGTTCTGTTTGTGTCTGTGATAAAAGTTTTATTTAAATATTCATTCTATATTTTTGTAGTATTTTAAAATGTGAACATGCACATATTGTCAATACCGACAAGATTGTTTATTTTGGAACTTTTTGAATGTAGGTACTTGTGTAAAGAGTCATATACATGAATGATGAATATTTTACTTTTAACTATATGAAATAATTACTATCAATAAATGAATAATTTTTGTGACCTTACATTATGAACAGGGACTGAAAAAGAGATGCGAAAACATGTTTTTTTAAGAATTGCGTCTCTAAAAATACTAGTTTTTTGATATTTTAAATTTATACAACTCGTATAACAAGTCGTGTCGTTGTTTATAGGCTTTACACATACTAAAACTTGTTAATCTGTCCCTTCTAAAAAATTATCTTACTGTTGTTTTAGTCGTAGATAAAGAAATAAATAAACTAATATTTTTAGTAGTTTTTCAAATCTAATTAATTTAAAATGCAGTATGCATTTGTGAAAACGATCCACCTGAAATATTTCGGAAACTAAAACGAAAACAAATATTTCTTACACACATTAAAATACACGGCAAGGGCTGCGACGGTAAACAAGCACCACGGCATCGGAAGCCGCTGTAGCTGCATTCGTCACAAATAAGAAAAAAGAATTAAATTTTAAAAGGTAACTATGTGGAGTAGAAACGGCTATAAAAAAATCTAAATCTGCTTTTCACTCTTATTGATATGATGATTGATTATGTATAATAAAAACTAAAACGTAGATTTGACTCCTAAATTATAATAATACAGTAAACGTCAGTTACACGAAAAACATATAAAATATATGTTTAAAAAATAATACACCTTTAATACTAAATACGTATAACGTGAACGTTTTACATAACATACCTTACCATAAATATACCACTATTACGTTTATTAAACGGTTATTATACCATGCTGTGTTGCTTGTGGATGAGCTACGTAAGTCATTTAATTTAAAAGTAGGTCTGTTTTTGGACATTTTTTCGCTTTATTTTATTGGCTAAAATATTTTAGGTCAATCGTTTCCAAAGTATCACACTGTAAAGTAATACCTGGTAAGATTTTTAACTTTCGCCTTTACGTTATGTAACTCATTTTCTGCTACAGATTTTTCACATTGGGAATAAGTCCTTGATAAACGATTCTTGCACCAATCCAGTTTCAATCCGATATTAAAATTAATGGTCACATCTTGAGGACAATTTATCACGGACCTACCGGCGGATTATTGTTTTAATGTGTCGCGCATAAATCTCATAAATTAATTATGTCCTGGCAGATTGCCGAGCGTAACATATTATTTCGTGTTGCGGTATTTGTAGTGGTAATGGGCGGACGCAAACATAATTAGAAATTATAATTGGGATTACGGCAAGTTCTGCAATTTTTATGTATGCTTTGTTAAGGTTTTTCGTTTTTTTTTTAAATTGCGATTTCGAAAAATTATGTATATAACCGATACGGAAATACAGAACGATCATCACGCAAAACAGTTAAATGAATAGGTAGTCAGAGCCATTTTCATAGTTAAAATGATATAGAATATTTTTAAGGTAGGCGTGTAACGTTGAATCTTTTAAATAAAATTAAATCTGTTGTACGACGTGATAAATTAAGTAATTTAATCTTTATAGTACCATAACCACATGAAAAAAATTGAGTTTGGGGTTAGACCATGTTTACTACCTATAAGTTTTTAGGGTTGCTGAATCCGAATCCGAGGTCAAAAAACTCCAGCATGTCAGCGTTTCAGCATACCCTTACAAAACCCCATAATCCAAGCTATTTAACACTGTAACGTTTTGATTCATGCTGTAAACTAAAAAACGAATTAGTTAAACCCTTAACCCCATTACCTTGTAACCCTATTACCAAATAATAAAAAAAAACGTAGTCTAAGCTATTCAACACTGTAACGTTTTGAGTGAAACCGCACATTAAAAAAACAATCAGTTAAACGCTATAACCCCACAACGCCTTAACTTCTTAGCCTAATAACCTTGAAAAACCCCGTAATCTAAGCAATTAACTTGGAAACTAGAACGTTTTGACTTATGCTGTAAACTAAACACTAATCAGTTCAAGCTCATAACCCTATAAAAGGAAGGTAGGATCGTCGGCATTAGCGTTACCCGATGTACACCGCGAGGAGATTGAACGATCGGATTTTGTACAGTCTTACAGGCAGTTAGTCCTTACAAGGGCGTTTGGCTAAAAATTAAATTTTTCGAATGCTTACCAAGAATAAATAAATGATTGGATAAATTAATTGTATACAGTGCGGTTCGAAAGTATTTTCCCCACCCCCGTACGCTAACTTATGATCGATTTAATAGAGAGGTTCCAAGTTTGGGTCATTGTTATGGAATATTTTATACTACATTCTTGAAGTAACATTTTTATTTAGTTTCAAAGATTGACGACAGGCGGGCGATATAGCTTCAAAATGTTAAATTGAATAGGGGGAGGAGGGAGGGAGGTCGAGTATCGCCTCATTTTAGAGGGCTTTAAATTTTATTGCATTATACATTTTGTGTCTGCAGTTATCTGCTCAACATAAATTTAAAAGTCTTAGGTAACTATAAATTGTAAAACGTGTCTTTTATTAAGCCTATACTGAATTTTATTGACATAAGTGCCATAGTCAGCAGTAATAAATGGCAATTTTCTTTGTTACTTTGAATGACGTTCCATTAATGTAAGGTTTAACGTCTATGACTGCCTGGGACGTAATGAGTCTTCGAGTTCATGTTTGACACTTGCATTATTTACATAAATATGTTTTCGCTGTCACCACCATTCTCTTCAAGAGTTACGTTTAAAAGTAGAACATGGTTGCAGAAATGTTGACGTTGAGATCTTTAGAAAAGTGCGGGATGAAGCGCTAAATAGGATGTTCTTGTACCAAACATTTTAACGAACTCATTTAGAGCATCTAATTATATGAAAAATAGTAAAACATTAGCTCTGCTGTAATTTTTTTAGTCGACTGCATTTTGCAAAAGTTTAGCATTATACTCGAGCAAGTAAACCGAAAATGGACGTTTATTATTGTTGATTATGGTACTGATGTAAAAATTTTATTTTATGACATTCATAAGGTAGTATAGATTTGTGATTTCAAAGACTTTGGGCTCGTTATAAACAATTAAAACATCGGTATCATCAAACACCACAACTTTGATTAATTACTCGGCACACGTGTTTCGAGAACCCATGCGTTCTCGAAACATGTGTGCCCAAGCCTTTTATATTTATGTTGAAGAGATAACTGCAAACACAAAATGTATAATGAAATAACATTTTGTTCTATTACTATTTTTATATGATTGAATAAATTTTTATGAAATTTTAGTCTGATATTATAATTAGTGAGCCCTTTAAAGTGTGGTGTCACTCGACCCCCCAACCCAATTAAAATTTTGATACTATATCGCCCCGGTCGTCAATCTTTGAAACTAAATAGAAATTTTACTTCAAGAACGTAATATACATATAATATTTCATATTAATAACCAAAAACTGGAACTTCTCTATTAAACCGATCATAAGTTTATTAACAACTAGAATGGACGATCGGAAAATCATATTCATAATTCAAATGTCAGACTCTTTCTTGCTACTGTAGTGAGTTCTTTTCTAATCGAAAGGTCTATGAAATGATTACGCTTGCTATCGTCTTTCGGTGTATCTCGCTTTAACGTCCAACAGAAATTTGTCATCATATTTTTTGCCCTGCTCTTCCTTTAAGTCACCAAGATTTTCTGGAAATATGTCTAGATGTACATGCAAGAAATGTAATTCCAAATTTACTAGGCATCTTAGCTTTCTAAAATTTTCAACCATGTTGGCAACATTTTTTTATACTTTAGACTTTTGTTATTATAGAAAAAGTTCTTTGTCTTTGTTGTATATTTAAAACTAAGCCAGGCTGCTTTCTTAAGTCGATCCATTTTATCAATGAAATTTGTGGCCCATCTAATACTCCTCTCAACTTGTCCTCAGAGAGTGTTGAAAATTTGGATTGGATATTGAAAATATGCTCTTGGTTTATCAAGGGCATTAACGAATTATTTCAAATGCCAAGCTTTATAGGCAACAGAGGAACAAGAATTTTCGATAGATCCACAAGAGACTCATTGGTGATGTTATTAGAACCTGCAGTTAGCGGTGATTTTACTTTTGTCATGCTCTGATGATTTTCTCTGCCTCTATCCCATTAATACCAAAGATCATAAGGTTACGTTATAGGGTGATGGAGTTATTAGGTTTAGTTTAATGAAATGGGTTCAAGGAATTGAGAGTGCCTGTGTTTACGGCATAAGTCAACGCGTTACAGTGTTAAATAGTTTATGCCGGAACCTTGACGTGATCGAGTTTTGTGGACCTCGGATTCAATTTTTTTTATGTGTGTGGCTGTGTAATTATAGATTACAACTGAAAGATTAAGTGTTTTTATGCAGGAAAATACTAGTAACATTTGACTTAAATTCCAAAGTTATTATGCTAATAAATCGACGAAGCATTAGTTTTCACAGTGCATACGGGTGGAATATTGGGAGTCATTTATGTCGGAATGCTCAGGGCAATAGTTAGATTGTCGCCGTAACAACGGTTAGGTTATATCCCACCATTAGAACAACTAGATATTTAACATTAATTAAATAAAATTCCAGTAATTGGATTTTTTAAATATTATAACCTGAAACGAAGGAACATGGGAAAAGTTTAAACACCATTTCCACCAACATCTTTCCGGAACCTGCGGTGTTCAGAAATATCAACACTTGAAGATGCAGTTCGTAAAAGCTAACTTTAACTAACTTTCTTGTCTGGATTTAAGCACTCAGCTAGTGGTCTCTTACTTCCTCCAGTTACGACTTCAGCTATCGAACCGTTTTCAAGCTTTATTTTCGGTTATAACTGCTACAAGTGAAGAATCTGTAAATACCTTATGCAGCAAACATTAGTTGACTATAGGTCTTCACGATTGTTGTTTACTGCTTTGGAAACCTCTGGGTGTTATCATGCTAAGTTTTCACTTGATGCGTCGCTGATCATGTCAGTTTGCACCGAAGGTATACATACATACCGGGCGCGCGCGCACGACCTGCTGATACGTTTCGTGTAAGATGAAAAAGAACTGCCAAGAGACGTCCGTTAGTTAACACAGGAAACGTATATCGGTACTGTTCGCTTGGACAAATGCATTGATTGTATCTCTTTATCTAACATATTAAAATCCTATGCCTCCTCTAACACATTTGAAGATCCTATCAACAGATCGAAGTGCTCAAGCACGACAGAATACAGTCATTTGTGATAGCAACAGACTTGCGTCTGCGTACGTGCATATTAGACTCAGTTATCAAGGTGTTGAAGACTTCATGCTCTACAAAAAAAGTCTTAACATTATCTCTCCCACAACACCTGGAAGACTTCAACGCAAGATAATATATCTACTAAAGAAGTTAGGAGAAGGAAATAATTCCCTTTTCTTGTGTAAGATTTGTATTCGTTTCTTTAAAAACTGTTATCGAATTTACATAGAAATAGGCAATTGGGCCTATTCTTGCAAACTCTATTATAATTATTACGAAATTAATTCCTTTTTACGTTTCAGAATTTCACATGACTCTACTTCGTCTTAAAAATTTGATGAAGAATACATTGTCTCTATTTTAGTTTTATTCTTATACCTAGAAATTTAATAATACAATTCCAACGTGATTACACACCAATTAAAAAGGTACGCTAAATAAATGCATTGAATGCCGAATTTCACGACAAAGGATAGCTCTCTGCAATGGAATAAATCGTATTTGTTCCGTGTGCACTCGAAGTTAAATTAGTTTACCAATAAACGTTGGCGCATGCAGCAGCAATTTAACCGTCATTAAACGAATTCATTGTACTTCAGTCGTCTTTGCTTTCGGCTAAGAGCATGATACTGCCGCTGCGTTTATTTCGATTATATTTAGTTCTCAATTTTCCTATTATATTGTGTTTTCGGTTTACAATTTTGTGCGAAATATCTATGTGGAAATCTTTATGCAACTACCATTGCAAGTACATTTGCGATCCAAATTCACTATTTATCGCTATACAAGAAATATTTCGATTTTCGTAAATAGTAAACATAAGGAATACATTCTGCGTACATGACATTTTTCAAATTCTTTCTCCCACATTTACATATATATACAGTATGTCCACGGATCGAGTTCCAAAGATGAAAAACTTTTATTTTGCATTTTACAAGAAAAATTTATTCTTGATAAAAGTTTTTGCATGTCTCGAAACAGCCAAGTCAGTTTTAACCTTTTCAAAATTTCTTTTAGTTTAAGATAAAAATCGAAAAATTGGTCGTTTTATTTGAAAATGTTTTAAAGTCCCAGAAATTAAGTTGCGTTGTCATGGTAATTATCGATATTTATTTATCTAATTAACTGTCAGTTAGAAAAATCAACCATAATAGTTGAAAATGTTGTCAAAAGACCAACGAATTTACCTGATTCAATGCTATGGCAAGGGTAATAAAGCGATCCGTCGAGTTGTCGAAGAATTTAATCAAAAGTTCCCGGATATTTATATCTCAAATAGAGGTGCACGAGCATTGGTCAAAAAATTCCTATCCACTGGTTCCATACTGGATGTAAAGAAAAACACTATAGTACGCGATGAAGACGACGCCGACACTCTTCTTGTAATGGATTCAGTACGGAACTATCCCAAACTTTTTTTGCGGCGCAGATCAGTCCATCTGGAAATTAGTAAATCGCTCATTCAAAGATTTTGAAACAAAGGAATTTCCATCCCTACAAGCCCATTTTTAATCATGCATTAGAACCCGGAGATTCTGCGAAACGTTTGTATTTTTGTCTGTGCATGGGCGCTCAAATCATGGATAATCAATACTTTTACCGAAATATAATTTTTTCTGATGAGGCCACGATTTCTACTAATGGTACTGTTGCATCTCAACATGTGAGATATTGGAGCGATTACAATCCGAATTTTCGCATCCCTCACAATCGACAATATTCGGCAAAAGTTAATGTGTGGTGTGCAATTTCTTACCATGGTATCATTGGACCATATTTTTTTGATAATACTGTCAATGAGCATATGTACTTGGATATGCTGCAAAATTTTGTTGATGAACGTTTGGACGATCTACCGAATAATTACCTCGCAATGTGTTATTTCCAACAAGATGGTTGTCCGGCTCATTATGCTGGGATTGTTGTTGAATGGTGAAATCAGCAATTTGGACAGAATTGGATGGGTCGAAATGGTCCCGTGATATGGCCACCAAGGAGCTCTGATTTAACAATGGCTGATTTTTATCTTTAGGGTCGTTTGAAGCAAATAGTTTATGCAAATAATCTTCCTCCGAACGCAGAAGATTTAAAGAAGAGGATTAGAGACGCTGTGACGTCTTTAACTCTCGAAGAAATTTGAAGAAGTTATAGAGAATTGCGCCGACGGCTAGAATTGTGCGTTGAAAAGGGCGGTGAATGGATTGAGTAAAATAGTTATTAGTTATATCATTTTTTGTTTTTGAATTTATGAAATTAAAATCTACTGACTTGGCCGTTTCGAGACATGCAAAAACTTATCAAGAATGCATTTTTCTCGCAAAATAAAAATTTTTCCCTCTTTGGACCTCGATCCGTGGACATACTGTATATATTTATGTTACTTGTTAAATTTATAAAATTAAGTTTTCTTATCTTTCGTCACAATTATCATTCTAAGGATGGGTTTGTCAATGTGAGGATAAAAGTGTTAGGTAAGTAACTGACAGATATTGCTAACTGGCAGATAAAATTTAGCAACTACAATGCTTTATCTTGCAGATAACTTTTATTTAACACTCAATAAACGTTTCATTGTAATTATCTTACAAATAACATTTTTCTGCAAGTTAATTTATTTATCTTCACATTGATAAACCCACCTAAATCGAATAAATTCTAAAAATATTTCCCTACCCTATTTAAATATTATTTTCCAAAGACTTTCGCTTCTATTAAGCTGTGCATTAATTTTAAACCATTATGGACGGACAGTGAATTAGGAGAAAGATATTTGTTTTCATTCCTGAACATGACGACCACTTCATTTATTGATTTCTCGAAAAGGTTCAAACATGGAAGTCCCCTTAATTATTTCCCTCTAATTTATTGAATTTAATAAGGATCGAAGTTTGCGCATCATTTTTTTGTTAAGCATCAAATTGTTAGTCGTTGAATATACAATGATACGCATTAGTGCATCAGAGCTTAATATATTAATTAATATTATATAATAAGCAGCACTTTCTAATTTGTAAGTTTCGCTTTTACAAATCTACAATCTAATATATTAAAATTAAATATATTAAATATATGTAAAGTGTATACAGTGTCCTTCCCTTTTTTAATATAAAATACAGGGTGATCCATTGTTTTTGTTGGCTTTAAAAAGTTCAAGCTGCATTTGTTCAATTTAAACATTTTATTGCTAAAATACTTCTGTATTTTAATTTATCACATATCAAGCGTCATTATTCCGAAAACCGCTGATTTAGAGTGGTATGTTATACAGAGAGTGTTCAGAATTTTACCGTACACTTAAAAAATGGCATAATATACAGGTTCTATTAAAAAAGATATAGTGGTGGCTGCATATGTTATTCTTGAGACACCCTGTATACCATTTTCTTATGTCAAAAAATTCGTAACTAAACGTGTCCGGGCGTTTTTTCTGCAAAATAATTAACCAGAATTTTAAACCAATTTTCCCCTTCATCATGAATGCACTGTACATATATATCTTTATAAACACTCGGACAAATACGATTATTTTAGCACGTATTTGCCAAGGACTTTATTTAACAGTTGAACTATGATAATGTTCTTTCCGTGTAATACTTCGCAATATATTTCTCTGTTCCAGACGTCATTTGCATAGAAATAGAAACGACTAAATCGCGAAGCAATTTTCTATGGGTTATTTTTCTTCTTCTAAATTCTGTAATAATATGCATAAATTCTCTTGTTTTTGTATTCTATTTTTGATTTGCTTTTTATGAATTATGAACTATTATCAGGATTTATTATTCGGATTAATCTGTGTATTCCTTCTTGTGCTATAGGACTAAGCTGTTCGCCCATAATCTTTACAATATTTCTTCTGATTCATTTTTTTTTTTATTTACTGTAACGTTTTTGTTCTGTCACCGGAGACTAAAACGTCCCATTTACAATGTCGATTCATATTGGAATAATTATTCCATGTTTTAAAGGAGAAAAACTTCGTTGTAAAATTAATAAGTTCAAACAATAAAAGCAAGTCGAAAATAAAACTACTCTTTTTTTATTTCGATAATAGAGTTTATTCCAATTATTTTCTGTAAGTTTTAATTTTAACGCACTTGCGCTTTCCGAACCTTTCCCTCCCCTCCAATTATTTGACAAAATACTTCAAAAGTTGTCAATGTAAAATATGCAAAATTTTCAGTAGATTCCGATTTTCATATTTATGATAGACCTCAAGTTGGTCAATTTTACGTAAAATAAGAGTTAAAATTTTTGGTGATCTGTTACGCCCTAAGAGATTCCTACGCTTTTCTAAATAATTTCCAGATGTTTCTCGTGGTAAGATTTTAGTCAGTAATATTTTTCCCATTTTAAAAGCTGAAATTTAAACCGTTGGTGAGATATGACCGAGCGATATTCTTAGTTGGCCACCCGGTACATAGAAAATATGTAATGTTCATTTGAAAAAAATAACATTGAGAAGAACATCGATTATTAATGATATTAGTATTATAATTTTGACTTCAATTTACACCCGGTGCCAAAGTAAGATGCTGATAAGTATATGAAAAGTTGCTTATTGACGAACCATTTGAAAATACGATCTATGATCATTTTTTTCCAATAGATCATCTACTTTCCAACCAGTAATCATCATAGGTTGTTGTTTTGAGAGATGTTTCTCCCGCTCTCTGATGCAAGTTATTGATCGCAATTTGCAACAAAGCTTAATTGTATAATGCCACTAATAATGGCATCAATTCCATTCGATCTACATCAAAGTCTATTATTCAACAAAAAAAAATCTGGATTTTAAGGTAGATTGCTGTTAATCAAATATTAACCAATAACAATCAGTTGCTAAATCAATCCATGTAATCAGCACTACAAACATTTTTTGCGTGAACTACGAATTTGGAAGAAAATTTGTATTTACTGTTTGTTACCTATTTGCCCCAACGATGTACACTCACATATACATATTTCACAAAAACTCCAAGTACAAAACACAGCTTCGATAACTACTACATAATTTCGCCAACTTTTTTAATCCTTAGTCAAAAATGCATGTATCCATTTAATATTTTCGAAAATAGCAAAGAATGTCAATTGGTTTAAAAGCAAAAAATTTGTCGTACACTGTATTTCATTCTAGTTTGCAAAATGTTTTGACCAAAAAGTGATTTTAAGCAAAATTTTTGCAAAGTTTGTATTACCGGATTTGACAAGATATAATTTTTTCAATCAACACGCTGGTAAAAATGCCAATCTTCACTGGAGAATCGCATTTAAGAAATCTGAGGAGGTTCATGAAAATAATGCTGCTGTTCTTTTGCAGAAATAAAATCCACTAGAAAGCTTTAGTTAATGGAAATTGCCCACCAAAAAACTCGACATTTACTTGGAGAAAGCGAGCTTTCAGTCATTTTCAAAGTACATTCGAAAATCTTACTTTTATTAGCTATTAATCTCCACATAACATTTTGCAATTGTTCTGCGATGATAGAAATAGTTTGCGCCTATACCGCGCCTTTCTAAAGAAAAACTAATATATCTGCAAAGTAAGCCTACTACATTTTAATCCCAGATACATTCCAGTTGTGGCTCAAAAAAGACGGTAATGTAATACCAATTTATTCCAGAAACATAAATGTTTATCTTTTCAAAAGCATAATAATTATGTACAGTTCTGGAATAAAATGGAGATTTTGAGCTGTGTACCATATATTAAAAAAATATTTTACACATACAGTAGGTGGACTACTCACACGCAAAGTTTCGCCATCTACTTATTTGGTTTGCAGAACGTTAAATTTAATTAATTTGCAGAAATGTAGTACTTAATATTATACAGTAAACGTTTTATACGAACATTAACAGTGATATTTTTTTACTTATTTGCTCTTTACCAACATTTTCCAAATAAACATAAACGAATTTTCCATCCTAAATTTAATAGAACATGTTTAATGAACACTAATTAAACATTTCTAGAATCTATGGAAAACGGATATTTCTAAACTGAAGAAAAATTACGTTCACGTTTTTTACGGGTTTCTCTGTTTTATTTTTGTTGTTAAATGTAAAATGCACTACTGGAGGAATTTTAATTAAAATATTTTTCTTTTTCTTCTTTTCTTTTTGAATTGCGGATTAGCATTCTGCGTTGTGAAATGGGAGAATTATCTGTGTATGTAGACAAACTGCTTCTTGCTTATTTTTTATATTCAAATTCTCTAATTTTCTTAAGAAAAGTAATTCAAATTTTACATTATTTTATTGAATAAATCATAATTTTATTACTGTCAATTGTTTTTATTATTTACTAGTAGGAGATAATTTTTAATATCAGTGATATAAGTAAGTAGGTAGTACCATAGGGTTGTTTTGATGAGAAGACCAATAGCACCCGTTACTTTGCTAAGCTTACATTAAATTTGTGAGCTAATAAGGTTACTAAATTTTACAATGTAAATAATTATGTAGATGTTTACTTATTGGATGCAAATGCTTACAATTGACAGCTTTTTTTGTAAGCTACCATACCTAGATACGATTGTTGCTGTTAGTGAAGTGACGAAAAAAAATATATAAAATAAAAAAAATCAACATAGGTCTGTGCTCAACCATATTTGAGTAAATGTCTAAGTAGGTACCTACTTTGTTTATGTTTTCTAAAAAAGTAAGATTCTTATTCATTCCAACCTTATTATATGGCTCTTTGTATGGAATTAAGTAGTGCTAACTATATTCCTTGAATTGTGTGTTTCTAGTAAAAAGAAATCGTCCGAATACAAGGCACAAGTAGTCAAGCCATTGATTTCGGTAACATAAACATGGCTTCATACGTCACACGTTGTAGTTCACGTAAACGCCGCGTTTTGGGAGAGCGTCGTAATCGTGCTTCTTTCTTCCCCGATTTCTAGGTGAAAATAGTATATTAACTATGGAGAACGGTAAGGGTTGTTTACCGTTCGAAGGCAATTGTTGTCTGAGAACGGTAACCCTTAACGTTAGACATGCTTATAACGTTTTTTGCGCGATTGGAATCTCTAGAATAATAATAATAATTTATATAAATAAATTTGCGAAAATCAGGAAGATTAGAACTGAAACCGTTGAATGGCTGTTCCATGGTTTCTATAGTTTCGCTCCAAATAAGTCAAATTGTGTTTTTGATGCTGTCGTTCCTAGTTCTGTTTAATTCACTTACCGTTCAGTGAACGGTAAGTAAATTACTTACCGTTTTGTTACACATAGCAACCAGTAATAGCAACTTACCGTCGTGGAAACAGACACAGTAAACTGATAAAAACAACCAATCGCGCAAAAATAGTTATTTAAGTAATAAGGAGGTAAGTAACATTTACTAGTCGAGGACTAGTTTGCGTCCGAGGGCTTGCCCGAGGACTTCCAATAGAGTTCGAGACTTATGAATGTTACCTCCCGAATTGCTTATAACATTTTTCCCACTCCCCAGACATTAAAATCCTCAAAAATTAAATGTAATCATGATAAACAGTAACGGTGAACAACCTCGGAATTTAATAAGTTAGACACATGTTAGACACATCTGAAACGTTACTAGGCAGTTCCTACATACAATTGTTTATAAACACGTGTGTTTTGATGCACTTTTTTTCCCTAGAGGACGGAAGTAAATTACTTACGTCCCGTTGTCATAAATCAAAAATATATTTTCCCACTCCCTTTATAGTAAGCATACCATTAATACATAGTTTCTACGGACGTAAGTTGGTTTTACTGAAATAACTGTGATTGTTATGACAACGCGACAAAAAGTGCAACAAAATACGTGTGTTTATAAACAATTGTATGTATGAACTGCCTAGTAACGTTGTAATTTAAAAACTAGTCCTCGACTAGTAAATGTTACTTACCTCCCTTATTACTTAAATAACTATTTTCTTCTGGGAGTAAAAGAAATGACTTTTTCTTGTGATTATCTTTAAATTTAAAGAATAATTATGTACAAAGTACATAGGTTCTCTATGCTCTAGAGCTTATATAATACTGCTATTTTTTCATACACCAGAAATATGAAATAAACATTATTTTGTGGTACAATGAACACATGGATTATATTTTAGTTCAAATATAGCTACATATATAGAGTTGATAATATCTTGTGGTTTAATTTTAATGTTATCAATAGAGTGGACCAATTCGGAGCGAAAGCAGAGGCGTGACTAACGCTTTGGTTGCCGCGTGGTTCATCGCACATACGGTTACTTAGTATGTTGTCCACGGTTATCGTGCGTGCACGTATAATAGTAGCAGGAAGGTGTATTAACGCCTCTGCTTTCGCTCAGAATTGGTCCACTCTAGTTATCAATGCACTACGATTTTTTTGCACACATATATGCAGTACATAAATACATATAGAGCGATCAGTAAATTGTAGCGCATCTATTTAAAGGTATGTCAACACAAAAATACAAATCTTTACTCAAAGCAAATGAAGCATACTTTTAAGTCACCGCTAAGTTTATTTTATGCGATACTGTATTCTCTATAATATTCACTATGTTAGATAACTTTTATCTCCAGATTCAAACAATCCCAAACAAACTCAATCGAGTTACAATCCGGAATATTTTGTGTTCAGTTCATTAATGTTGCACTTGTTTCAAAGTATTAGATAATGAATGTTTTGTATTGTTTAAATGTTTCAAATGAAAGTTACTGAGACTTCTCATTATTTATAAAACATTAATTTAAATTCTATTCGATCGATATATTCATTTCGTTCTACCAGTGTACGTGTAGTGTCTACCTACATTTTTGCTGGGTAGAAATAAATTGATAGAACTAGTTTCAAGGGATACGATAAGGTCAGTTGGATCTCTGAAAGAAAGTTTTTTTTTTCGTGAAAGTTAAATGTTTTACCTAAACTAAGAGAATAAGCGAAACGGATTTTATGTTTAATGTTAAATCGCAAGGGAGTACTATCCTACGGTGTCTCTGTGGATTTGATGTGTTTCTTCTTTGAATTATTTTATGCAAGGAAAGTTACTAAATTTTTGTACTACTCTGAGGTTGGTAGCCTTGATGATTGTCGAAGGATTCAGTCAGACTTGAGTGATCATATTGATCATACAATACTAACACTAATTAAGTATATGCTATTCTGGGACGTATTTAGAAAGTCTTTCTTTTCACTTTTATATTAGGATAAAGAACATTCCGAAATTAAAGCAGCATCTCACTAATCCACTTGCCCTGATAGCGTTTTCAATAGTGGACATATCCGGATGAAATATTTCCCCATGCTCGTCACTAACATCGCCAAGATTCGGGGGAAAGAAGTTCAGGTGTGAATGCAAGAAATGTATACATTGAGTCAATTTGAGTCGAATAACGTGTCTGTAGTATATACTCACATATGCACAGATCTATTAATTCCTTGATCTGATTGGTTCTAGAAAAAAAGGAGTGGTTTAACGGCTATCACGTACAAATGAAGCCCAAACATGTTAAATTCTGTTGAGACATGCCAGTTAGCATGATAATAACTTGATAGTTACATTTAATAGATATATGTACATATTAAAAAAAAACATTTCTCAGAAACCTGACGTCATAGCCAATTTCTGAAAATATTTTCAGAATTACAACGAAAAAGTCCATAACGTACACGTATGAGAGTGTAAGAAAAAAAACCCTGTTGACTAGTGTTATTAATAGCTTCTGAACTGGTATACGGGTTATAATATTTATATTAACAGAATTGAAAGAGTACAACGGAAGTTCTTAAAATATTTGAATTTCAAATTTTATCATAGAAGTTTCGATTACTTATAAAGTTTGCTGAGGTATAATTTGTTATCCTTGGAAGATAGAAGAAAATCAAATGATCTCAATACATTACACAAGATTGTTAATAGCAACATCCATTGCCCTGCTCTCCTTGAGAAAATCATGTTCAATATTCCCAGATTAAATTTCAGACGTCCGGACACTTTTTACTGCTATCGCCAAAATACTAATATTGGTCTGAATTCTACTTTATATAGAGCCACTGTTCTTTCTAACGCTGAATGTTATGGGATTGACATATTGATGAGTTTTACTCAATTGATGAGTTTTACTCAATTTTGTAGCTTTTACTTAATATTCTAATTCTAATATCTGTAAAATTATATACCAAATATATACAACTTATCTTGTGTTTATATGCCACATTAATAAAGCTTTTCTTTTTAAATACATATATTGTAATGATACGTGTTATGGAAGCATATTTTGGCGCAACCTGTTTTGCTTTCAAAAAATAAATTAAAAAAATAATAAATTAAATTTGTACGTCCTCAAAGAGTCAAGTTTATATGATAGCTTCAAACTGATTAAATTAGTATTTAATTATTTGTTGTTTTATTGACCTAGAAGTTGAAATAAATCAGTATTTAAAAGATAAGTACATGAAGGTCAGAAAATATATACATATATTAATAGTAGAAGCAATATACGCAGCAGAAACTTCTACGAAAATATAATAATATAAATAATATAATATAATAAATATAGACGAATATTAACTATATGACGTAGTGCATTTAACATCTCGTTTCGTCTATAGATTATAACAGTTGTAATTTCCAGTAAATAAAATCCAGTAGATTGTCGTACATACGACTATACGAGGGGGGTATGATAAATACCTGTGTTCAGGAAAACAAGGCAATTGGTTTACATTTAGTATATTTATTTTTCAACATAATCGTCTTGTAACTCTATACACTTGATCCAACAATGTTCCAACTTTTTAAACCCATCCAAATAATAAGATTTTTCGAACGCTGCAAATAGGCCTCTTCTTCTCGCGAACCGCTTTTCACCAAACCATTTCTTCATGTTTGGAAAAAGAAAAGAGTCACAGGAGGGCAAATCTGGCGAATATGGGGCACTACTTCGTACCGTAACTCAACGAGTTTTGCTGTCGCAATTGCCGATGAGTGGGCTGGGGCGTTATCATGATGGAAGAGAATTTTCGCTAGGTGTGGTCTTACTCTTTACTTCGGCGTCGAATCGGTTCAATAAATTGGCATAATACTGACCCGTTATGGTTCTTCTCTTCTCCAATCAATTAAGATGACGCCTTTCGAATCCCAAAAAATCGTCGCTAGAACGTTTCCGACTGATGGAATCGTCTTTGCTTTCTTTGGTGCATCTTCGCCCGGAGACACCCACTGTGCTGACTGACTTTTGGTTTCCGAATATTGCCAAATAATATTTGGCAATAGAATAGAAAAGATATATCTATGAAACCTGAGATAATTTTTAGAAATCATTGTGTTCTCGCGAAAAGATGGCAGTTCTACACTCAAAAAGTTAGGGATTTTGATAGATCGTGTCTTTTTACCATCCCTTACACTGTAAATGAGATTTAACCAATTTACAAAGAGATAATTTTTGTCATTTACTAAATAATGGTTTGCAAGTAATAAGACTATGGTGTTTGAAAAACGACACAATTGTAGCTGTGAAAAACGACACAATTGTAGCTGACGTTGAATATGATGAAAAAAAGAAAATTGTATTTATTTTGGGGATTGACTTTCACAGTTTTCTTACAGTAGCCCTAGACTAAATATGAGAATACTCTTGAAAACGTGTAGGTAATTTAACAACTCGTTAAGGAGTAAGTTTTTTTGTTTTTTTTCCGTCCAATACGCTCAGATTGTGAGTGTCGCTATTGGATAATGCTAGATATTAAACACTTTCTTAGATAAAATACATATATAGTAGCTTTTTATAATTATTTATAATTAGCATATTTACTGTGTAACGCAAAACTTGTTCTTGCTGTAAGTAGTATAATACCGTCTTTGAAGAAAGAAACGCTATAAAAATAATTATGTTAAAAATGTGTAACTACTTGACTAACAATAAATAATGGTGTTAGTTAAAAGGGGATTGGATTTAGTTTTTATTATTGAAAAGCCTCATTAATATAGATGGCAAATTTGAGACATATGCCAGTGTCGTACGCATACAATTTTGCATTTAATTCAAATTATTTACGCACTGTATTCCACATTGGACAGTTAGCGAGCTCATCGATCGAGGCGTATTTATAGACGACACGACTGCATAAAAATTTGCAATTTAAGGTTCGTTTTAGCTAGTTATCGATCGCAAATCCAATAACGCTCGAAGTATCCCCGGCATCAATATGCCAGCATATGTAGCATCAATATGCCAGCTCTACTCATTGAACTATTTTAAAGTTATATTTTTACCCGAGTTTTGGCCATAATTGATGAAACACCAATCAATTTTGCTAATATTGAATCTCAGTAAATCATTACTTTTGTATTTTACTTTATGTTAAATCACATTCATTCAGTAGTGAATGTTTTATATCAAAAACTTCTTTTTTTGTATACATATGTTTATTGAAAATGAAAATCTTTCGTTTACTACTGTACTGTATTAAATTTTTAAATAAATTCGTGCAAACAAGTTCTAAACGTAAACTTGAATTAATTAATGATATTGAGTGTATTTTTAAGTCTGGTACCGCTTAAAGTTGCCATATAAATTGTAAATGTAAAATTAAAATTATAAAAACGTATTTTAACCATTCGAGACTTACACTGTATAATTTATTAGACTTAAATCCTCTTTTCTACGTTTATCTTATCTATTGCTTTACTTTTAGTACTTTAAAATATAAAAACGTATATTCTTTTAGAAATACAGGCTACATCTTTTAATGTTATTAAATACGTTTGTTGATGCTTTATTATAATATGTAATGTCCCCTTTAATGTAAAAAAGGTGCTTTAAGCAAATTAAAGACATTGTTTCAATCTAGATAAAAGCAAATGGCCACTTTATCTTAATCCAGCACTTTATTTAATATACTCGCCTAAACCAGAGAACGAAGGGCATGACAATATGAAGCTAGAAATCGAATTTGCGTTGTATAAGATATTTATTACTGCTTGTTGGAGATTACGTTGTAACCAGATAAGTAAACTTGAAAATTGTTGTAGACAAATGTTATGTTGTTACAAGTTCGACAAAAAATGTTATTCATAGGTAGTGTAGGTTAAATGATGATGATAATGATGATGATAATGATAATGTTCCATATGTGTTGATATGGCAACCACGTTACATATCATCGCACGATTCATACGATCATATTGCGTGTTTCATTGCAACTTAGATTTTTTCAAAAAATGATTGAACAACATTGAAGTTTAAAACAAATCGTATAAATAAATCCTAAATTAATTCAACACTCATAAGTAATACCTTAACTTTAGACATATGTATCTGACTAATGTAGATACTAAAAATTACATTATAATACACATCTTATTTGAACGATATTGAAAATTTGAAAGATTTACAATAACCGATGAATTTTGTATTTATTAAATGCGACCTTTTTGTTTGAGTTAACGTGTTTACCTGCTCTAAAATGTAACCTATACACAGAGTATACACAATGCTGTTCAACATTTTATGCGAAACAACCTGTTATAATAGCAAACTGAATAATGGAAGGTATGCCTTTAATAATGGTCCGTACTGCCATACAAATATATGATGATTTAAAAAGCCGTTTTGGAAGATTGAAAATAAAGAGCTTGTAGCTTTTTCAATAAGATGAAAAGCCGGAATACGCGTATAGGTGTATTTAAATAAATTTAAATTGTTGAAACGCATTTTATCGTATATGTGATAAAGAATTTGTGAGCTGTAGTGATAGCATTAGCGATGGCGTTAGCTTTCAAGAAGAAAAAATGCGAAAATTGCACATCGGCGATATATAATAACACTCGGAAAAAGCTATATACACAAGAACTACGTTTCATTTCTCTTGTTGCCTTCAGGGTTTATATATTTTTTTAAGGAAATATAACAGTTTTACGATATGTGAACGAAATGATTAAATGAAATCCTTCAGCGTGTGATGCGGAGCCATTTTTTACATATATTGCATATCGATCCATGCGGAATTTCATTCGGCTTATTGCTATATTTGCTGTACTTATTCCGAAAATGCTTTTTCGAATAAAGAAATAAGCCCTATTTCCAACAGTAGTCACGCTACATTTTTATTTTGCCATTTTATCAGTATTCATGACGTACGACTGCAGTTGTTTTTGAAATATTCAGCTGTTTCGAACATAACGCGTTCGACTATTTTATGTACTAAGGGCGTAAAGTTAGAACTATAAAATACATGTCTACTATTGTTGCAAGAATGTATATTCAGTGTATCATACATTACCTACACTTATTTTTAGATTTACAATCGATGATGTCTAGCATCATACATTTTGAAAGCACAATTGGTAAATTCGCATTTGCTTGTATTTTTATTCATGGTGTGCATATACATATGTAGTACATATGTAGATGGACTATTTTGTAATGGCACTTGCAGTAAGACGCATTGTGCTAATAATGATGAAAATATGTTCTATATGTAAATAAAAATATTCTTACCGTTACGATTATAAATATTTTTCCGTTTTATTTAAAAAAATTGTCTAATGTAATTGATAAAAATATAATGGACTACTGACATAAACACATTCTATGTTAACCAAAGATGACTTCTTGTTTTCCAATAACCTTCTGATATGTGAGAACGGTGCATATTTAAGAATTTCAGAACTTCAAAACTTTTATTATCCATAGTTTTTTCTTCTTCTCCCATAGAATATAAAATAATCTTGTTTACTCTCTTGTATCAATATACAACTAAAGTTTACCTTATTATTGCTTTCGAACCAATAAATTAATATAAAGAACTGCGATGTGCTTAGAGATGTTTTTTTAATATATACACTAACAACTTCAACTACGAAAGCCTATTGATAACAGAGGGTGGTGGGGGTTAAAATTAAATGTATCCATTTTAGTATTGTCAACTTTTTATATGACAGGAATGTCCGTGGGATTGAGATAGAATAAGTAGGGACACGCTATCACGTGGCTAAAACGGCGCAGGTCGGCCATAGTGGTACACCATTTTACGTCAAATACGCAGATTCTAGTGTATATGTCATGTATGGTTGTATTATTTGACTTTTTCAGTTCTTACAGTTGTATTATATAGCAAACTACTACAAGGGATAATGGTTTCTTGTGCTCTACCTAGTTGCAAGAGTAGAAACAGCGTTAACAAGAAGAATTCGTCGAAAATAACATTTCATAGGTCAGTGTTTGACATAAAAACAATGTGCAGGGCCGTAATTGGAAACCTTCAATTGGTGCGCCTGTATGTAGGTACATAAATAAACTATTACATATTGAGCGTTTCTATTGTCAAATTATGACATTTATGGGCCTTGGGCCTAATAGGCGTGGGATGACGTAACTAATTTTAAATAAAACCATCTGTTAAGTGGAGGCTTAAGATTATACTTACAATTTTCAGTAGTCCGGACCTGCTGAGGCAGCCATATTGGTACACCACTTAAGTCCCGCCCAGTGCGCCGTTTTGAACATACAAGAAATATGCTTCATAGCGTCTCCTTAGTATACTAGATCAATGATTGACCCTTTATATTTTCAAGATGGCGGCACTTCTGGAAGTACCATATTGAAATGGAAATTGACATTAACTTTCTTATTACAAATAGAGTGATATAGTTTTTTTTGCATTTTTAAAGCTGACCGGTATTTTAGAGGGACTTTTACTTTAGGTGTAGTTATTTTTGAATTTACGACATATTATGTACCACCACAATTTTTGGAGTGAAAATTCTGAAATTGAGGTTATGGATTAAATCAATGACGTTATACAAATACAAAATTATATTTTGTGATAATTAATTAAACTTATTTTAAGGCTTTCCATGAAGTGTGCATGATGCAAGAGTGTTTTACAATTCGCCACTATGTGAAAAAATAAATTCAGCTCCACTGGAATTATTTCGTAATAGTCATAATCATCTTCTGGGTGATTCACCTTATAAGTGTATCACCCACCTGTTGACTCCATATAGGGATAATGGTAATTTAAATAGAAAACAAAAGAAATACAACTATGAACTATCTGCAACACGTGTTTGCATAGAACAATGTTTTGGGCTACTGAAAGGAAGATTCCGTATGTTGAAACATATCAATGTATGTATATAATACTGAATTTATACCTACAATTACTATAGCCTTCTGTGTTTTGCATAATATTTGTATGTTAGAACAAGATTATATAACTCTAGAAGTGGAAAATGTTGAAAATATCAATGATAATTGTGAGGGTCATGATGCAAATGCAGGGGTTAGGAAAAGAAATTATATAGCAGATATATTATTGTAACGAAATAAGTATATGTATATTAAAATAAAATAAAACTCTATAATAAATTAAAATAGCTGATTTTAAAGCATCATAAATTCTAAGTAATTGCTTAATCCTTCAAGACATTGATCAATTGTTTCAATACTGCCATTTTTTCATCATGCCATTTCTGTTATTCTTTACGATATTCCTTCATCAATTTTGGTTAAACTTCACTGTTCCTTGATAAACGCCTCTTCTTCTCAGTTTTTCTGGAAGATGCAGTATCTTCGGAACAATCCTGTAAAATTGCAAAATATATTTATAGTCACTTGCTTTATCTTATTCATACACTATTGTCTATTGAATCCTGTAGTATCCTGTATCCCTGTATCCTGTGTATATCCTGTAGTATTGCTAGCAGTAGCAAGAGGTTGTACAGCATGAGAAAATCTAAACATTAAATCAAATCGTTCAAAAAAAGGCCATGTTATCGTTCTTCTCCCCGTCTCACTATTATTGTCTTTGATTCGTTTGTATGTTTTTTTTAAGTTTCGGAATTTTGTATCACACTGATCTCCTGTTACTGTATATCCTTTCTGTACCATACAAGTAGCGACTGTATTCCAGACACTTATTAGTTTTTTTAAACGACTCAAAATCATTTTTGTTTTCTTCATATAATGTTAACAACAATAAAATTGCTTCATATGACCACTTAGGCCCTAAATTATTATCTGTAACATTAGTAGTAAAATTGATATTTAGGATTATTCGATGATCTTACCTTCCTCTTGTATATTTTTTTCATAAATAGGAATATTTAATAATTCTCTATTTTCTTGAGTGTCCTCCATGTACCCTGTAGTTTTATCTAAAGGCAGTGCGGATAACATTTTTATACATATTTAATTTTAGTAATCAATCACTGGCTGTATCGTTTACATAAATATTTCCACATTCGTCTCGAACGATTTCTTCACTTTCAGTTGTGATTGATACTAGCCAACTACTATTTTTTCTAGTGCTCATGGTAAGGTTCGTAATCTTTGTCTGTTTAATTTCAAAACACACACTGCCAGCGTGAACCACCAATCTACCCGGTGCGTTCGATAAACAAATTACTCCTCCATGCTGTTTCAGTGACCAGCAAGTAATCAGCTGATTACCACAACTACCGAAGCGGTATCTACCGTTCCAATTATCGTAAACGCCTAATATGTTTTTGATTATTTTACACATACATATAAAAACCAATCAGATTCGCGTATTACTGAAGCAACTCGAAATTACAGCGGTAATTTATCGATAATTTTCATAGTAGAATAATTAGGCTTTGTTATGGAAATACGGTTAATAAGGATAGACATTAGTGAGTTTTAGCAAAATTACGCTAAAAGATACGGTAAACGTTAAAGTCACGTGACTTTATACGGTATACGCAATAGCGAGAATACACGTACAGACCTTTAGCAGTAGCATTTTGGTAAAATTGACGTTTTCTTTTAACCCTACTTTTCATTACGATACATTTTCGCAAACCCGTTCTTAATTTAATTGGTAGCGCTTCATTTAGAAATTAGAATAATTGTTATGGAGGACTTGCTAGCAATTGCTGTGCTGCAAGGTAATGTAAATGTTGTAGAGGACGCAATATTGCACGAATTAATAGATCAGCAAGCAAACAGATTTCTACGAGCTACAAAATATGAACGATTGAATCTAAATACTTTAACGCAAGAAGAGTGTCGAGCAAATTTTAGATTTCATAGGAGGCACTTAGAAAGATTGTGTGTCGCTTTAAACATACCACCTCGTATTCAAAGTGGTAATCGTTGCAGTACGACAGGTAAATACCATAAGATCGTGCTTTGAATTACCATGTACTCCTGATATTTAAAGATTTCTTTAGGTATGGAAGGTCTGTGTATTTTGCTCAGACGTTTAGCATACCCAAATCGACTATCAGACTTAGAACCATTATTTGGTTTATCAGCAGAATACCTATCCATTATAGCAAATGTAGTTATGAATATTATTGCTGAAAACAAAGCCCATTTAATTATAAATCTTAACAATTTAAATTGGTTAGATGAAAATAAAATGCGCTACTATGCAAATGTAATTATTTATATTGTTAAATATAGAATTTATTTCTAAATACAAATGCTTACAGGCTATTTCCATCAAAGGAGCCCCATTGCATAACTGCTGGGGTTTCATTGATGGAACTGCGCGTGCAATTTGCCGACCATCACGTCAGCAAGTAGAATACTTTTCCGGTCATAAAAGACACCATTGCATAAAATTTCAGTCAGTTTTATGCCCTGATGGTATTATTACTAGTTTCATTGGACCTTTTCCAGGAAGAAGACACGATGCAGGTAGAAATTTATTGTAATACAAGGCATGCAAAATATAATTTTACGTTCTGTTTTCAGGAGTTTTTAGAGAATCTGGCTTGTATGGACAACTACAGCAGTGTGCTGTTTTTGAAAATGAACATTTTGTGTTATATGGAGATCCTGCATATCCTCTGACTGACTTATTATTATGTCCATATAGTGGCAGAGACCTAACTGAGCAGCAACAAAATTTTAATACATTAATGAGTTCTGTAAGACAGTCTGTCGAATGGGGATTCGGCAAAATTATTTCTGAATTTGCTTTCTTGGATTACAAAAAAAACCAAAAGCTGCTACTGCAAGATCTTCCTAATATGTATAAGGCAGCAGTAATATTAACAAACTGTCATACATGTTTATATGGTAGTCAAGCAAGCCAATATTTTAATGTAGAACCACCAACATTAGAAGAATATTTGGGGATATAAAGAAACATTTTGAAAGTGGAATAAAGATTTTTATCAAAAGATTGTTACATTTTTTTAATAAAGAATGAGAGTAAGCCTTGTTGTTGTTTAGCAATTTCCATGTGATGTTCCCTTTCTTGTTTATCTAAATTGAAACGCTGCTCTTCTAAATGTAACTTCTGTTCCTCCAATTTCAACTTCTTTTCTTCGAGACATAATTCACGTTCTCTTATTTTCATTTCATTATTTTGTTTTTCTTGAAGAAGGCGCAAAGCTGAGTTTTTAATAGTAATACCTTTTCGTTTCAACTGGGGTTCTATATAGACATATTTCGAGTAAGATTTAAGCAAATTAATGTTTTTATAAATTACCTGGTGCATCATCTGATCTATGAGAATCTGGGGTTGGAGTACGTGACTCTGTACATATTTCTTCTACCTGCGATTCATCTCTAGTACTGCTTTCAAGTGCAATTGCATTTGCATCTGTATTCTCATCAGATACTGTAAATTTAATTATAATTTTATTGAAGAAGGGAGGTGTTTCTGTTTAGTGTATGTAAACATAAGAATGTGTATTGTTGTGTAATTTAGTAAAAGAGTAGCAATAATTTGTTGTTAACAGTTAATTATTAGTACTAAAGATATAACAAAACTGTTATCCTACTAAGGCATAGTTTAGTGTAAAATACTATAGTCTTTTATAAATAAATTTATACGTAAAAGCTTCAACTAACCTACTAATATTTCATAATTGTGGTCTAATAGGGTAGTCATTTGAATTCCACTGGAGGCAGTATCCCTAGTTATGAAGCCTTTTTGGCGACCCATGGTTTCTTGCTGTATACGTTTACTTTTTTCCTTATATTCGCGAGTCATATCAAGCAACTCCTGAAGCAGTTTCTCTTTTTCATTGTATTGTTCTTCGGTACCTGATCTGTAAGCATCGATTTCATGCGTAACATATTACGTACATACACATACATTTAACTATACTTACTTTCGTAAATTTGCCCTATCTTCTCTAATATATAATTGTATTAGATGTTGGACATGTTCTTTAATTGATCGTAGGGAATATACCTTATTGCACCCACGATTAACTGATAATTGGATATCCTTCCATAGCGTTTCATCCCGATATGGATTCGCCGCGACCACTTCACGTAGTAGAATCAAATCGTCAAACACATTAAATCTCATACGCTCGGTAGTACCTTTAGTTTTACAAGACATGTTTTCGAACTATGTATGTCAAAAGCTGTATTTCGAATCACTTTCGAATGACAAAATTGCCTCGTACGACGATGACAGCGTTTTCAACGATACTGCCAACCGCTCTTTCTCCATAGCAACCAAATTGGAAACGTGAAACGTCCCAAATTAACTAAACCGTAGAGCATACGCTAAGCACATCTGAATAACGTGGAACGGTATCTAAATGTCATTACGCGCATGCGCAGATAGTCGTCTGTTAACGTTTAACGTTACCGCATGTGTTACGGTAAGTTGCTAAAACTCACTATTTCTAAAGTTCTGTCAAAAAACAGGTAATTTATACATGAATTAATTAATAAAGAGTTTAGATACATTTCATTTTGTATTACGTAAAATAATCTAATCAAATACCGTACGAGCTTTGAATTAAAATCGATAATTTCAAAGTTCTTATGGTATTACTACAGAATATAAACGTGTAGAATGTGTTCAAGAAATCACTTTATAATTTGTAGTATTTGGCATAACCACTGTAAACTGTAAACAGTTGAAAATACTAAAATTGATACATTTAATACCTCCTATCTCCTACCTCCTAATATTCTCCTATCAATAGGCTTTTTCGTAGTTCAAGTTGTTATCTTGTACAGGTACTGTATGTGCTATTATTGTATATTATACACACAGAAAAGTGTTTACTAAGCGCAAGTAAGATTTACTTAATTTAAGCAATTCTCATTCTCCGATATAAGCAAGAAAGTATTGTTTTCTGTGAAATATTCTACTTTCTTGGAAATCCAAAGATATACATATTTTTTTGAACCAAATAACTCTCCATTTAATCGCACCGCGTCAATATAGGTACTACTTATGCACTTTTATCATGCGGTGCATGATTATAATTATGACCTATAAGTACGTATCATACGTATTAATTTCAGATATCTTTACGTTTGTAAGTAAAAAACCAGGAATGAATTAAACACCAATTTATTCCAGAACACAGGTAATTATGTTTTCGTAAAAAATACTTCTTCAGCAGAAGAAATTGATGTTTAATATGTGGCAAAAAAATATTAAAACATATAGTCATGCCTATCCCCAAAAATATCTAAAAACAAAGAAATTATGGATAAGAATTATTGTTTAAATATGGAATATTTGTACCACATGCATAGCGGCAAATATTTCGAGGTACGCATATCAGAGGACTTATTCTTGAATGTGTGCGACTGGCGTTTAATGTCGCATACGTTCACAAATTCGTATTCCCGAATGGTATGCGACCAGTATGCGATACAATGATTTGTCAACGTCGCAAAATGTAGGCAAGCCCACGAAAGAAAACGTAAATAGAGATGAAGGTTAGTAACTTCTGCTAACTTCCAAATGTTGTTCATTTTCTGTAAATATAAGGCCTAAATGGAAAAAATGGATTGCCATAGTACAAATGTAAGGATAAGTGACAAGCAAAAACTTATTTTACTAAATTATTTAGAAGAACACTCACAATTGAAAAGCGGGAAATTTTCCGCGACAGTCACATATAAAAGCGCACAAAATATGTTGATCAAAATTTGCCATTGCATATTGGCCGCTAAAAACGTTACAGAATATACCACTGTCACTTTTTAATTAATAAACTTGTATGAAATTGTATACACACAAATCTACTTTAGCTTTCCGCTAACTTAAACACCTTCAATTATATGCGATTCGTCTGCTTTGTACCAGACGTTAAAAGTGGTCGACTTGAAGCGCATGAAATTGATGTCATACGTTTCAAGAATTGGACTTGCACGTGACTCGCACACAATTTTGACATCTCGCACGAAATTAGTCGATCGCGCACATTCAAGAATAAGCCCCCAGCATTCATATAGTATTGTTTTACAGTATTTTCTTGATATAAACGTATCAATTTAAAACCGGTGTTTAAAGAGCAGTCAAATTTTCCGAACGTACTGAGGCGTATAAATAATATTTTTCAGAATTAGCCACACATAGAAATGATAAAATAATTAAAACACTTGTAATAAGTCCCGGAAGCCATTAGCTGAGACCAGTACAGTAAAAAAATTAATTACATACACTTCAATGCCAATATGCAGGGTTGCCCACTTGGCCTTCTTTCTTAAATAGTACGTTTAATATTGATTTCATCAGAAAATGTTAACACATTTACATACATATCTGATTCGGACGTTTCCCGTTTACAATTTAAAAATATTTTGAGTTCTCTAAGGACCTCGGTTTCATCTGTACAGGACCGTACTAAGTTTTCTTTTAATAGAACACCCTATATATTTTTATATTTTTGATATCTACATCAAATTTTAAGTCAACCTTGTTAAGACTTTTATCCGCATAAGTCTACCCCTTTAGGAGAAAAAACGTGTTTTTTCTAAATTTCCACCGAAATTACTGTTTTTTTTAAAAATCGTATCTATTCAATCTTTAACTGGAGAGTGACCAAATTCGAGATAATCATAAACTAGAATGTGTTTTAATTTTTGAGTTTTAACGAAATTTATTGTAGAGGGACTTTATTAATGATTCTTTGACAACCGCAGAAAAATTAGAAACAATATTTTTCTTTAACGGAACACCCTGTATATTTTGTCACACATGAACTCCTTTACAGGTTAACTATGATTTTTGTTAAACATGTCCTATACCCAAAGGCAATAGTTAAAATTCGATGTAAATATCAAAAATATAAAAATATATAGGGTGTTCCATTAAAAAAAAAACTAAGTACGGTTCTGTACAGATGAAGCCGAGGTCCTTAGGGAACTCAAAATATTTTTAAATTGTAAACGAGAAACGTTCGAATAAAATATGTACTTAACATTTTCTGATAAAATCAATATTAAACGTAGGTACTATTTAAGAATTTCACCCACGTCTTGTATTCTAGAATGTACAAGATAGGTATGTTATCTTGAAAGAAGGGTACAATACTTACAGATGTTGGCGTCAAGGACTACAATTAACCGTAGTGGCTAGGCTGCTGACCATCGTTGTGACGGAACGATAGGAGCCGGGTTTCGATTCTCCGGCAAGGCGGAGAATTGAAATCCGATTGACCTACCATTCGCTATTGGGAGCAAAGTCATTAACAGCGCGCCATTATAAAAGGCGGTTTAATGCTGTCACAGAACCATTTGAACACAGTTATACTCACACAAAAACCTCACCCACCACATATTAAAAAATAATAATTATTATCTCAGAGATTGCACAGGTAAAATGCCTCGGACCCATTATCATATTAAAACCGTATTAAAATCACAAATGGATTAAGTTACAAGTATTATTTTGATTGTATTTTTATTATTTTGTGGCTACTTCTGAAAAATATAGATTTGTACACCTATGTACTTTCGGATATCTTCGTAAAAATTGGCGGGTTTTTTCACACATGTAAATTTAAATACATTTTGCATGCATTTAACGCCATTTTAAATGCTGTTTCATGTAATGCAATGGAAATTTTAAAATACTTTTGTAGTAGTTGGAGTGGGGCTACTACTATAGGGCAGCTTTCGCATATGTCATAAAGTATTAGAAAACAAACACTGGGATACAATACTAACATTTTATCTATTTTTATTACTGAGAGATGCGTTAAAACCGCATATAGTTCTAAAGAAGGACGGAGTGAACACAATAAGAAGGAAAAATTTTACACTCTTTTAGAAACAGAACTAATTTTTAACCGATCATTGATGGTATTACCACAGCTATTTAATTAACAATCAACACCTTCTGCATTTGCTGTTTTTTTGCGTGATATTTGATTTTCTCCCATTTTTATGTATTGCTGAATATATTTATAATAGAATTTGTTCCGATTTTATAATTTTACTGATATTGTGTTAGTTATTATTTTTATAGGAACGCATTTCACAAAATATGTTATTGATAATTACTATACGTTCAGCTAATCATCTGATTCAATTAAATAGTAAAGGTAATTTTGAGCCATAGGTATTGTTTATTCTTTGAAAGATTATTCGATTATAGTAACTGAACAATGTAGAGATTTTGTTCATTTTCCAAGCTTGAAATGCGGTTAGCCGCAACTGTAAGCCTGAAATACAAGCATACACCAAGTGTTATGTATATTTTCCATTTGTGCCTGTTTAGACTACATACTTTATCAACGTACTCCCTACAGAGATTTTGTAGAAAGCAGTATAATACGTCATGAAAGGATTTGTTTCATAATGTAATTTACACTCCAACGTAAACGTATACATGTGTAGGTATATATGAACATATTCACATGCAACAAAAAGTTAGAATATATTCTAATTATCATTCGAATTTTAATTCGGAAGGCTGTAAATGAGGTTGAGTATTTGTATTTTCTGTATTTGACTACTACATGAATGAAACATACTTACACATATTTTCAATTTTAATACAGTGAAAGCTCCTTATTCACGGTTCCTTTATTCGCGATTTCGTAATTCGCGAATGCAACATTTGAGACCACTTCTTGTATTCGCGGCTAAAAAAATCTTTATTCGCGGTCCTAAAACCAATGACACATATCAACACAAACTGTTTTATAGTGCAATAAAGATCGATAGCGTAAATGAAATAAGCAATTATAATAAATGTATCTTATTGTATTTTGAGAATAACACCCTGGCATTAATTCACAAATCCGTAACCACTTTTAGTTGAATAAGTCGAAAGTGCTTTGATAAAAGCCGCTAAGTATTTGAAAAATATCGCCATACCAACGGCTTACACGCGTATTTGTCTAAACCTGATAATAATATGTAATTAATATGTATTCAATGGTATTATTAAAAATTATTTCATTAAACTATGTACTTATCTATATACACATAGAATTAAGATATGTACATACATATAGTATATTGTTATTACTCTGTAATTCTGGAACGCATCCCCTTTAATCACATATAAATTGCCATTCCGCATTCGGGGTTTCTGTATTCACGGTATATTTACGGAACGTATCCCCCGCGAATATGGAACTTTTACTGTATAACTAATTATGAGAAAATACAAAGCTTTGGTGCAACATTTTGACTTAGTTTTGATATTGTGGAACACAAAGTAAAATATTATTACTATTTATTTTATTATGATTAACAATGAAAGTGGAGCAGGTAAATAGCGCCAACAGTAACACGTTTCTAATTGATAAAACTCGGAAACAGTTAGGATAGTGTTGTGGTGGGCTTTTTTATAGAAAATGTTATGCGTTACAAAAATCTAACAAAATTTTTTAATATCTTGAGTTTGTGTTTTGTATAATACCAGTCTTTTTCCCTTTTTCACACATCCAGGTTTAACAGGGCAAAATATCAAAAACAAAAAATGTAAGACCTTTTTCTAACTACTATAGTTTTCGATTTCTACCAATTAAAAATGTGTTTACTGTTGGCGCTATTTGCCAGCTGTAATGATAAGGTTTGTCTATTGTATGTAGTTTAAATAATAATAATTTTTTTCTAATGTGTGGTGGGTGCTTAGTTGCAGTGACTCCGTAAGCTGTATCGCTTGTCTGGCCATCACTGCAACTCTCGCGGTGTAATTTTGTGTGTGTAAGTTGTGTTCAATTGGCTTTGTGACAGCGTCATATCGCCTTTTATGATGCCACGCTGTTAATCACTTTGCTCCCAACAGCGAATGACAATTCGATCCGGGATTAAACTCTCTGAAAAAATGTCACCGTCCCTCCAGAGAATTGAACCCCGGCGCCTATCGTCCTCCCACAACGATAGTCAACCGCCTAACCACTGCGGCCATCGACCCGCAATAATAATAATAATAATTTTATTGTCTCAAATACAATCAAAAAAAGAAAAAAATGCAACAGAACTGATTATAATATATAATAAAGAAAACAGAAAGCATCGAGACAAAGGATCAGATTCAGAAAAGGCAGTTATCTCTCTGTTCTACCATCTGACCCTCAACACAATACAACAGAGAATAATACACACCAAGTTACATCAATACATTGTATATTATACGTTAAGCACGCGGCTTACCAAACAGCATAACATAATAATTAACTGCAAGGAAAAACGTAGCAACCGCAGTCACACAGCGCAGTAAATCCAATTGATGAAATCGATAATGTGCTCCATCCATCAGGCATACTCGCAAAAGGCTCCGAAAAGCCACCATCGTAGGCGCTTCCCTGACATGATTAGGCAAACTATTCCACACCAAAGCTATACAGTATGTAAAGCAGCGCCGAAAAAGTGCAGTAAAGTGTAAAGTGTCGTGGATTTTAAATGTATCTGTAAAATAAAATCGAACCTTTACGGTAGTCTTCAATCCCCATTAAATGGAGTCGTATATTTCCTCGTTTGCGTAATAATAAAAGTTAGTTGAGGTTTCAATATGCAATGTAAAAATATTTTATTCTATTGCAGTTTTGTACTCCAATTATGTCCAATTTTCGAAAATTTGAATAGGAGGTCGATTCATGTGAATTAATACTACAACAACCACTACCGGTAATACTAAGTTTCGAACTTCTCTCGGAGACATATTTCATAACATTTTACGAGATTGGAAACATTGTGAGCAACGATGTGGCATCCTATTGCAGATCCAATATTTTACACTAGATGAACATGGCGTCACAATTTCTGACATGTTGGGGGTAGATGATACCGATAAGTGAGTATAGAGTGATTCGAAAAATTAACCCTTCGATAGCAGTACTACGTCTACATATACAGAAATCTTGTGCATTCCTTTACCAAGTTTGAATAAATCAACAATTGTTTGGTTCACCACCTAACCGAATTGCATCTGATGAAATACCTTCGGCATAATTTTTATCTGAGAAAGTCCCGGTATGATGACTGATAACTGAGAAAAAAGTTGCGAAGGATCGATTTCAACAGAAATCAAATAGCTGAAACGCCCCGCGCAACGTATTGGCTTCTTCCAGTCGAAAAATAATGTATGATTAACACGGTATGAAACCAAAACTGTATTAACTCAGGTCTACGGCAGGATTAAACACCAATATATCATTATAATTCCATGATATATCCAACGTTACGATTGCCCATACATTTAATACTGCGTAAAGATACAGCTTTAGGTTTGGAATGTGTAACTGCTGGCGTAATACTTGCAGTCAGACGAAAAATCCGCATCAGCGTGAAGTACAGATATCTCCAACATAGTTGGTTGTAGGTACCATATCTTTGACCTAAGTAGTAAAATTTCGAGTCATAATGTCGTTTTGTTTGTTCGTCGTTGAGTGATTTGGGCAGCCTATTAACTTCCAATTTGAAATCCAAATTGAGAAATGGTCAAGAAAACAGAGTCCAAATTGAGAAAATATACCTGAAGACGAAAGACTTCAGGAGCTAACACCAATGCAATGTCACATTAAAACGGGAGAATGACCGATGACAAGAGAATTGTGAAAAGAGGTTCTAGTCTCAACTCATTAAGCGTGAAAATCTTTGTTACTGGTTTCAGCCAAAAAAATAAAAAAAGCAAACCGGACGCGCTATCAGACACGCTAATAAAAATTCTAGTAGAAATGATAACGTGTCTTGGTTAGGGCATAGTGACACTATGAGGCAGCCGGCTCAGTGGGTGCTTAGTTGCAGTGACTCCTAAGCTGTATCGCTTGTATGGCTATCACAGCAAATCTCGTGGTGTAGTTCCTGTGCGTGTAAATTGTGTTCACATGGCTTTGTGACAGCATCAGACTGCCTTTTATAATGTCGCGCTGTTATTCACTTTACTCCCAACAGCGAATGGTAGGTCGATCCGGATTTCAACTCTCCGAAAAATGTCACGGTATCTCCGGAGAATTGAAAGCCGGCTCCTGTCTTTCCACCACAACGACAGTCAGCTGCCTAACCACTGCGGCTATCAACGCGTTTAAAGTAGTTATTAAAAGTACAAGATATCAAATGTGGCTTTGGAGGCATCTAGCATAAAAGGAGAAGGAGAAAATTATTGTAAAAAAAGAAAAACAAATAAAGTGATGAAAATTGTTAAATCATGTAGGTACTTTAAATTGTTAAATTAGAAACAAACATTAAAATTACTTTACTAACCACGTAACGATCAGGCGGAAACAAGACAAAATACCTAGATGCAAGTCTGATCAAACCTCCAAATGAGAACTATTATTAATAATTATCAGGCTTTAATTAGTTTACATAGTTATTATCAGATAAGGTTTAATATATGATCCGGTAATAGATAAAGAAAGATTAAGTACTTTTCATTTTCAAGAGAAAGGGTGATATTATAAGTGTGATGGCCACGCCATAGACAGTAGAAAGCTGGTATATAACACAAATTTTGACTTTGGTAGAGGTTGTAAAAGCTGTTACAAGTTACAATTCAAAATTTCTGTGTCCAGTATTAATGAAATGCCTCCAGTGCCAGTAAAACTCTAATATAAAAACAACTAGAAGTATGGAAATTGAACATCGAGAATTATAATACTAAGTACTTTTGAGACGCGTGAATTTACTGGAAGGGCTATGGAAGCAATCACGAGTCAGAAATTAATCAGATGAAAAGTAATAAATATCACAATAGGAGTAATTATAAGAATAAATTAAGCTAAATTAAATGAGTTAGGAACGGAGATACGAAACAAACTACAATCTCACATTTATAATGTTCTTCCTTGATTTTTTATTTGGAAGAATTAATTGTTCTATATAAACTCAAAACAAATTTGTCGCCTGAGTATGTAATGCATCGCTTTGTCTGAAAAAAATGGCGAAAATTGAAAATCCCATTCCTATAATTATTACACAATTTATTCTATACATATTGAATTAATATTCCGATTTTGTGGAAAAAAATAAAAATTGTCAAACTAATAAAGGTTCTAATAAAGATATTTCATGCCAACCAATTTTCCTATTTTCTTATGTGCTTAAGATTTTTAGATGTTAAAAGAATAGGATAAAATATTGGTTAGGAAGTAATAATGAATTATTAACACAATTTCGCTTTAGAAAAATTAACGCGGTAGTTACTGAACAAGGGACAAGTGTTTGGTGAAATTAAGCATATCGAATAGTATCTATCAGACCATATATTCTTGCAAACGTTTATATACCATTTATTTAGTTACAAAAAGAAGGAAAACATTTTAAGAATGGGATACCAGTCAAAATATTGGAGCAAGAAAAGATGTCGTGGTTCAGTAAACTGTTATTGTAATATAAAATATGTAATCATCTCGACGGATGCGCCTAACAAGCAGCACCTAGAAAAGCAAATAAAACATCTATTTGTCTCACACGCCCCATTGGTGTTTTTTTTTGTTTAAACATCAATAGTTAATTTCAAAATTATTGACAATAGACTTTTGAATCACTAAAATGTTTCTAAAACAAACGCTCACAATAGTAACTGTTTTTGACTTTTTTTTGTAGCTATCCGCTTTTATATTTATTGCTATCGATAATATAAATATTTATTTTCCGAACACTGATACAATTTCTCTTCGGTAAATACCCACATATTGATGTTGTATCTAAACGGAAAACAAATAGAACGGCCTACTAATTCAATCAATAGGTGTTATTTATTTCTAACAAATAAATTTTTTGCAGCGATAAAGCTCTAAATATTGTTTTCCACTGCCTTTATTGCGGTCACGAATTTAAAGGGAAACGGACTTTGAAGTGTGTAATTAACACGATTTAAGAAGCGAATTTTACGAGAGAGTACTTAGATCTCTCATTAATTTTAATAAAGCCTATTGTTTGAGACACATCTGTAACCACAAGTTCCCCCTTTTTCGAAAATTGTAGAGAGCAAATGAAATAAGAATATAGTTAAAAGCAGATGATAATATCTACTCTACCGAGATTGTAAGCTTTGCAATGAGCTGTAGATAAACATGTTGATCCTTAAAGTAATAATTTAGGATCATTTAAAAAATAAAGTGTTCATGAACCTGATTGTAGACCATTCTCTTTAATTAAATACCAGAACAGTAATAATAATAACAGTAAGAGTAGCGATACTAATAAGAAGAGTCGGCAAAGAGGAGCTAGTTTCAGTGCAGTGCGGAGAACAACGTGGAGGGGATGAGCAGCCGTATCAAGGCGAGTATTGTCACGTTTACGTAGTCATATCATTTATGTCCGTGACTTTCATGAGTAAGCATAGACGATACGAACGCATCGTGCTGAAACACTTACTGCTTTAATTCTTCTTTCAACATAGTTATTAGCAAATGGCATAACGTTTCTTATCGATATTCGACTTGGTAATTCAGAATCGGAATACTTGCTGCAGAAGGAGACAGATGCTTCTTGGTCTAATAAAGTGAAACACCTATATCAAATGTTAATTGTTTGCTGTATCGTTTCCCAAGGATTGCAGAACAGTGTTTTATACTTTTTAGGTGGCGTTCACAATTCCGCCTACTGGTACACGTCAAACAGTTGTCACATCTTACACATTTAATTCTATCACCTTCGTATTGTAAATCCGGCACACTTGCTATGACTAGTTTCTTCGAAATACGCTGTTTCCGAAACGTACCTAAATGTGACATTTCTAAGTATGTGTGTGCGCATAAGCACTCACAACGACTGAACTAGTGTGCTTTGATACGGACCCTCGGGTTTCCGTGCCACCACACTGCATTGGAAATTGCCCCCTCATTGCCGAGTTTACTAATAAGTGCGAATATCCATAATCATCAAACGGCTTCGACATATTAAGGCACTTTTCTGAGTTACTTCCGATGGCATACATTTTATTTTGATTTTTTTTTCGCACTTCTAATATACCCACTTGTTTTTTTTTTGGAGCATCCTCTATATTTTTTTACAAGATTTTAAGCAAGTACTTTTGGAGAAAAATCATAATTTAATATTTATAGAATTTACATATATTATAATAATATATTATAATAAGCATGGAAGTTTGAAATTTTATATATTGTTGATTCTACAAAAATAGTTTTGCAGGTTATCAATAATTAATTAAATGTTTTATTTAGTTATGTTTTATTTTATTATTTTTTGAAAAAAAAAGAGCTTTGGAACCGTACCTCAGTTTTTTTCTATCTCACAGATTTCTTGGAACCCACGATAATATACGCAAATAGGTCATCCTGTACAATGTAAATTCATGTATATCAAAGTTATCCTCGCAGACAAAAGTAAAAGTTTTTGCAATAGAAGCTTGGAAGGTTTTCTACCATTTGGCACGACGATGAATATCCGTATGTATAGTTAAAAGGATTATTATAAAACTTGGTATTATTGTTGCAAGACCGTATAATACTTTATCGGAATTGGATTTTAACTTATGCGTATGTGAAAGACGGAACATTATCCCAAAATTAATCAGTTTATTTCGCGTAAACAGTAAATAATGAGTAGATAAGCGACGGGATAAATTAACTCAAGGAAACTAAACTTATAATACAAGACCAAAGATTCTAGGGTTAATTGCGTTATCTATTATTTACATGACAATTCATAGTAGAAAAGGAGTTCCGTGGATGACAAATCTTATTTTCCTTTAGTAATCACAATCCACGGTAATAGTAATTTTGCTTACAGTATAAATAGCTATCTTTAGAGGCTTATTTACACATTATAGTATTCATTTAATGTATATCGTTAATATTTTGTAAAATAACAATTCTTTTAACATTACAAAGTAAGTTTAGTTAAACAACAATAATTAGACATGACGAAGAAATACAGATTTCTTCTTTTTCAATACATTTTAGAAAAGTACTTTATATGGAAATTCATGGAAAAATTACTTCAGTTTTTTTGCTATATAAAGGTTCTGACTGTTTGTTTTGTTTTCAAGCTACCAAATTTCAATGATAAAAAAATGTCATTTATTCTTAAATTACTTCTAATTAATTTTTCGACAAAGTAGAAATCAAGTTTTACCTTGAAACAATTTCATTTCCGGACGGCAGAAAAGTAAGGTATTTTCAGTAAAATGTTAATCCCCGTCCTTCTACAATACATTTCCGGAATTACTGCAACTTAGAAAGTGTATATTTGAAGTTAGCTTTCTAAAAAACGTTTAGCTCTAAAACAAAATGAAAACATGTCCGCAGTACTTTTAGTAAAATCTTAGTTAAATTAAGAAGTGACGGATCATACATCCTATTATCTTTTTATATTTTAAGTTAATACTGAATTAAATACAATAGGTAACACTCGACTTATTAGAATTTTCCATTTCAAAGCGCTGATAGGACAATATGAGGTCTCACAGTCCAAGAGCCCGTGACCGCCAGACTTACGTCATAGTATAAAAGCTGATTTTTTTTTCTGTGTGAAGACACTATAGTAGGTAACAACGTTTGGCTACTATGAACTTCGAGTCGTGAGCCCCTCGACAGGTAACAGGTAGCAAAGGTGTGAAAAATCGCTACTTAATTACGTCATAGTATAAAAGCTGAAAATTTGATATGTTGTAATTATAACAAGCCACCATCCCCATTGCCAGACACTTTGCGTGGGCCCTTCCCTCCGCCAGACACCCTTGAAGTTCATTATGACGTAATTGTACTTACGTCATAGTATAAAAGCTGAAATTGAAATGTGTTACTTGAGCAACTATTTGAAGATGTTTCCCAAGCAGCCAGACACTTTCCATGGTCCTAAAGCCGTGTTACGACACAGTTAAAAAAAGACTCAAATTTTTTTTGTATTTGATTTTCTAGAAGAACGGTAGGTCGTAGAGACAAATTTTATGAACAAAAATTGTAGAGAACAATTATATCTACAATTTATCTCCTAGAAACCTTGAGCTGCGACCAAAATTGCACGAACTAGAGGGCGCTGGAGTTTCTAAAAATCACTTTTTTCGTTTTTTCACATTAAAACATGATTTTTGAGGTATAATTTGAATAGAAAAGTTGTAGAGCTAGAAAATATATACAAAATCGTTTATATACTTTTTTATCATACGATGCACCATTACAGAGATACAGCGTTTTTATTTATTTTTTCATTCTTTTCATGTACCATCGGACAATCTCTTGTCGATTTTTCGTAAATATGTCGTTTTCTATGCTCTGAACAACTTTTGGAGATATTAAAAAGAGTTGTAGAGCATAAAATTATGTACAAATTTCACTTAAAATAATTTTCATAATTTTCTTGCTTTTTCAGTTTTTCAACCCGAGCAATTTTTTCAACTAAAGCCACGAATGTTTTACATTTTATGCTTAGGCAGTTTCCAAAATAAGCCGGTTTCGTCGGCGTTGTATATTTGATCACGTGAAATGCCCAATTCATCAATTTTTTGCTTTAAAATTTGAAAGGGTCAACTGCGACGACATGTGATGAAAGTTTTTCACTCGAAATTTTCAAGTGTCGAATGCCGTATCTCTTATTAAAATTCTGCAACTGGCCTTGCCTACTAGCAAAAGTTGTATTTTCTTCAAAGGACTCGTGCAGTTGTTTCGCCTTCTCTTTTAGCATTGCACCAGAAATCGGTAAGTTTTTACTTCGTTGTTTCAGAAACCATCTATACAAAGCAATTTCCATTTTGGGATTTTCTGCTGGCTTCATTCTTCTACGTTTACTAATGCCGACATATGTATTTGACAGAGCTTTTTAGAATTTTTTGTTAATTTTTTCTAATGCCGCATATAGTGGATTTGGCAACCCCATATTCACGTGAAAGCGAACTTGCACTTCTACCATCATTAAGTTGTTTTATTATTTCACCTTTCGCACTTAATGTTCTTAGTACACTTTACTAACTACACAATAACTCAACAAAATACACGAGTAAAATGCAGGCGTTCAATCATAAACACGTTGTACCATCATAATTAGGTGGTTCCCCCGATCGAGTCATCTAAGTGCGCGCACTCGCTACTAAATATAGGAGTACACATCTGGAATATGTAACTGGTTCATCTTATAGAGTTGGCTGTTGTTCGCCTTATAAAATACTGCGTATAAAAATTTATTTGTTCACCTTACCGAACTGTTTATCTTATGGGGTGTTCATCTTATCGCGACTCTACTGTATATATGAATAAATACTATTTTCTATTATATTTTTTATTATTCAGTCGATACTCATGAAAAACCACCGATGGTACATGAAAAGAATGAAAAAATGAATAAAAACGCTGTATTTCTGTAATGGTGCATCGTATGAGAAAAAAGTACATAAACGATTTTATATATATTCTACAACTTTTCTATTCAAATTATACCTCAAAAATCATGTTTTAACATGAAAAAAAAAACGAAAAAAGTGATTTTTAGACATTCCAGCGCTCTCTAGTTCGTGCAATTTTGGTCGCAGCTCAAGGTTTCTAGGAGATAAATTGTAGATATAATTGTTCTCTACAATTTTTGTTCATAAAATTTGTCTCTACGACCTACCGTTCTTCTAGAAAATCAAATACAAAGAAATTTGGAGTCTTTTTTTAACTGTTTAACGTGTCTGGCACGGCTTTAGGACCATGGAAAGTGTCTGGCTGCTTGGGAAACATCTTCAAATAGTTGCTCAAGTAACACATTTCAATTTCAGCTTTTATACTATGACGTAAGTACAATTACGTCATAATGAACTTCAAGGGTGTCTGGCGGAGGGAAGGGCCCACGCAAAGTGTCTGGCAATGGGGATGGTGGCTTGTTATAATTACAACATATCAAATTTTCAGCTTTTATACTATGACGTAATTAAAACGTAAGTAAAACGTTGTTAGTGTCTTCCCACAGAAAAAAATTCAGCTTTTTTACTATGACGTAAGTCTGTCGTTTACGGGCTCTTGGACTATCACTAATAACGCTTGAAACGGCGCTGTTTGTAACTCAAATGTTTTCATAAAAAGAAACTTGACTTACAAAACGTTCAGCCCATTTTATTTATTTAATCAATTTAAACATTTTTGCATGTCCATTCTGCTGTTTTCTTTAAAGTTTTACTAATTTCTCCCAGCAAAGACGATAGAAGAGAAAATACCCTTTTATATCCCCGTTGATATCCGAGCAAAGAACTGAGCGGCCGTTAAGGTTTTATCAATGCATAATAAATATGAATGAATTCCCTCCAAACACATTAATGAGACCTTTTTGTTCTCATGATTACGGGAAATGAAAAATGGCAAAAGACAATAAGGCCTAACGATACGATCCATCTCCTTGAAAGTCGATGTTCATTTGAATGAGAAAGGTTTTACGTAGCACTGGGAGTGTCACTGAATAATTTATTTTAGATTGTACACATGCGAACCTGAAGAGGACTTTTAAAAATACACGACATGTTTACAATAGCCGTATCACATATGATGGATGGCTTCTTTATAAAACAAATTTAGGCACATTTAAGTTTTGTTTTATGTGAAATAATTGTAATATACATACATACTCAAGCACAAACATTAAATAAACAATTTTTATGGGCTATAGAAGTGCTTTCGGATTTTAAGGATATTATACTGTTGGAGATTAACATTTAATACCGTAATGATAAATTAAATTTCTTTAAAAAAGCATTCAAGCTGATGAATTCTATTGTTTTTCGAGAAAAGATAATATAATAAACCACAGATACTGGACATTTAGTTAGGACTGATATATTGAAGTACCATATTGAAATGGAAATTGACATTAACTTTCTTATTACAAATAGAATAGTTTTCTTTGCATTTTTGAAATCTGACCGTTATTTTAGAGGGACTTTTACTTTAGGTGTAGTTATTTTTGAATTTACGACATGATGTATCTATCATATTATGTACCACCGTCATTTTTGGAGTGAAAATTCTGTAGTTGAGGTTATGGATAAAATCAATGACATTTCTGTTGCAGTTCTTACAATTACTGCATTATATACAGGTGTCCTGACTTATTTTTGGTATCTATCAACAGAAAAAAAAATCTCCTCGCTGTGGTCTTATTATTCAATGTCTAAGGCTACTATCAAAGTCAACCACAACATCGATCTAAGGAGTGTATTCGGTTTTTTAAAGAGACAATCAAACGGATTCAACTTCAAAAAGTGTAAAGTTTTGACCATAGATGAGATAGAAGCTCCAGATGAAATATATTTAATGAATAAAGTAAATGAATTTAGTTTAATTTTGAAGTGTTTAACAAAGACTTCTTGACACAAGTAGCTTCAATATTTCGGATAGTTAGTGCATACCGCCAACAAAAGCTTGTTCAGTTAGAAGCTAATAATTTTCAGCATTGACAATACTCATTACTTATCACTTTACGAGATACTAAAACTGAGAGTAATAGAATGTTTAGTGTCGTTCTCTCTCGCTACTTCTTCTTGGCTTACAGGAATGGGAAAGGTCGGAAAAAATATTTTTGATAGAATTCCGCAAAAATAGTTGTTTATCTTAAATGACCGAATTCTGAATTATATACTAGGTCCTCATTGACGGCGTTTTGGCAAACGCTGTAGAGGATGGAATGAGAAGTGACGGGCATGGGGATGAAAAGAAAATATTTATAAAACTTATTTTTAATATAGTTTTCTCATAAGTCAAAGCACTTGGCCCAATGATTTTCCAGCTTCTCAATTCTAAACTGATCTTTAAGTACGTTAAAATATTCGGTGACAGGTGCTTTAACTTTAGTGGAAGTCAGAAGTTGCTAAATATAGTTGAATATGGGTGGGTGACTAACGATTTCAAATTGAAGATCCGTCAGTTTTTGACTTGCGACACTACTAGTATAGGCGGTAGCATGCTTTGGTAATGATTTCGTCTTTCGGAAGGAAATCCACAAGTAATATTCTTTTAGCCATCACATTCGGTAGATGCAACAATATTAGTCTCTTTTGGAGCTGGATCGCTGTGCTTAATCCACTGCTTTGTGTTGTTTCGTTTTCGTTTCTGTGTAATAGTGAGCGTATTTCTTCACTGGATCTCTTGGTGCAGAAGTTGAACACTAAAGACTTCAACCCACTAAACATCAAAAACTTTTAACCAAACATCGACGCGTTTCGACAGAAACGCTCTCATTATCAAGGCGATAATAAAACGGTTTTATTATCGCGTCGGTGTTTAGTTAACAGATTTTGCTGTTTAGTGGGTTGAAGTGTTTAGTGAGCGTATGTTTCGTCCATTGTCAAAAATCGTCGTAAAATGTCCAATCAATTTTGATTCACTTTGTCTAAACCGGCTTGTGACATCTGGCATCAATTTGGCTTGCCCTTTACTGATACCTTTAAACATTAATATGGATAATTATTACAATTGTATTGTTAATATAAATTATGAAAATGAATTTTCAATAAAAAGTACATTTGCGATTTCTAAACTTTCTATTTTGCAAGTTACTATTAGCGGTATTATCGTTATATGACATTTCATTATATCCCGCGAGTAATAAAGAGATCCATTGGCTATGAAAAACGTTTATGACAACGATATTCATGTATGGTTGTCAATTTTTTTATGTATCCCTGTATAAATTAAGTTTTTGTCTATTTAATGCCTTACATAATAAAACATTTGTTTTTGGGATGTAAATAATGTATTACAGTAACCAGTTATTGACTACAGATTTAAGCCTGCCGTAATTAAATAAAATATTGTACTATTTTGAAATTACCAATCACAAACACCCTGTAAATTATACAAAACTTCAACAATTTAGAATTAACAGACAAAAATAGGTGCATTCAATTTAGGTCATCAAAAGTAATTATTAGTCCAATTAAGCACCCACCACACATAAAAAATACAAGACCACTACATTTTCAAAAAAATTAAATACTGGTTATTCCATTAAAAAATATATCACACAAAAGTATTGCTCTTGAAATTTGATCGATCATTTGTAAAACCTGACACTAAGTTTATCTTACACTGTCGAAGTTATGACAATAAATATTATAATTTTAGATTTTTGAATTCGAAAAGTGGACAAAAAGCATTTATAGATGTTGCTGTTTTATATATTATACATCTATATGTATAAGATAATGCGTTTTCATGATCTTGGCATTTCAATTGAATTAATTTATGTTTTTTAATTACAGGTAATAATTTCTTTTTGCCTAGCGGCTTTGGGTAAGTTACTATTATAAACGTGCTTTTTAAACAAAATCACAAAATCCTACTCAACCATAGATACGATAAAAAAATAATTTTATGTTTCGGTGCTGTATTTTAACATGGATTTGATAACGATGTTTAATGTTTCGAAACGTTTCCATTAACTGTGTATATACCTCTTTTAGATATGAGGATTCTATTTAAATTTTATGTAAATACATATCCGCGGAAAATATACATAGAACGTAGTCTATACTTTAACTTTCGAGAACTTCGTTGCGACAGCTGTGCAAAAGCAGAAAACAGTGATCACGGATCTTGCTATTCCGTATAACTTCTACAATAAATTGAATCTTCTGCCGTTGTCCATACATACAAAATATTAGTACCCATGGTTCCGGTTGCGTTGCGATTTGCCGTAGGATTTATTTCGCTTGAATTCCGGATAACTTGCACGTCACATTAATTGCACGATTGTCGATGAAAATGGCTCTTTGTTAGCGTTCCATGAAAAAGTAAATGACAAAGACGAGGCAGTGATCGATGAGTTCACCTTTGTGTAATTGTCCACTGATGACCGTATTAATTTTCTTTTTACGTGGAGCTGTTCGGCGAGCTACTGTTTGTATCATTAGATGCTTTATCTGTTCTACTAGCAATAAGCTGTGAGGTAAATAAGCTGTGAGGTATCATATTAATATTCGATTTGATTGGATGCTATTTACTTATCCAAACAAACTTTATAATTGTAAGCAACGTAAAAACGACATAAAAACTTAAAATAGATAGTCTACTTCCTGTTTTGGTATAGGGATGAATGTTGAAGATTCTCTCTATTATTAGTTCACACGAACTTTCTTGCAGAAAAGGGTAACACTGATTGCTAGTGCTCATGTAATTAAATTTATATGAAGTTTTGCAACAGTTGATTAATCAATAAAAGGTCAGCGTAAGTACTACTTGCAAGTAATTCTAATTAAAATTCGTTAGGAGATATTGTTTCATTCAGCAGATACTAATGATCGCTTGGCAAAGTAGATATTTTTTACACGTACACATTCTCTGGAATTCTGTACAATATTAATTTCTGTACTAGTCAGTGCGTTACGTGACTGTATTTTTAATACTTTTCGTGCACGTTTCTTAGTTCTTTCCTCGGTTGCTATATGTAATGCCTATCTAAGAGCGCAAAACCTGTTATGTTCGGCAAACATTCAGTATGTACAATCCGTTCATGATTGAAAAAATAGTAGTAGAGCTTTTGCTGTAAATCTGTATAATACTAACATATTATCTTATCATAACATATTTCTAGCTTCACTATTAACGGAAATTAAGTATGGTATAAATAGATTATTTCTAGTCTTGCTTTCTTTCCAAATAACACAAGACATTTTAATTGCTGCAACGGATTGTTTTATCACAATAGAATAAAGAGGCAAAATATTGAAGAAATTCTGAGTTTTTTATATTAAGGAACGTGGCGAGAAAAATAGAACGTATGTGTAAAAAATGGAGTGTCGCATTAAATAGACAAAAAAACTGAACCTCTGCATTTGAAGCCTACGTCACAGCATTCCTGCAACGTACACTGGCATGCAATAAAATCTCGTACACATAGTTTTACCTATATTGATTTCACCTTTTTGTGACATTTCTAATTTGACGTTTCAATTTCAAAAATACACTACTTCCATATAATTTATCATAACCTCTACGCATAATCTATTACATCTGTCAAATCTAAAGTCAGCTTACATTGAAAAATAATCTTAAAAAATGAGTTAAGGTGTACGAGATTTTATTGCAAGCCAGTGTACGTACCACACGGGGAGCAATCAGTACTCGAACGAGGTGTAGTCAGTTTTTTAGGAATATCAATGGATCAGTGTTTGGGATGTGAGTACCACTCTTATAAAGTGGATCGTAGCTTTCACTCGACTTAGGGTGCCCCACAATTGATAAAGACTATAGACAATGGATTGGTTAGGTCATTTTAATTTGCATGCATCCAGTCTAAACTACGATTAGGTCCGACCTTTTGGGGTACATCGTTGCAGGTTAATGCCTTAGTCAGAATACAGAAAAATTTTGTTTGCTGTATAGCCAATATTTCTTCGACTACATTCTGTAGACTTGGTATTCTTCCACTACTCTCTCTCTATGCATTCTAGTACTAGTCTTCTATAACGAAAATGTATGCAATGCTTTTAGTTGCAAAGGGTTATCATTTAAACTTTCATGAATTGATATTTATTCTAATTTATTTTTCCACATATGGCAGACGTATTTATGTACACTGCTCGTCAGAAGTAATGTCTCCCCCAAAGACCCGAAACCAAACCTTTCTTCCTAATGGGAGTGGCTTGTGTTTCAAGCGCTGTTACTAGTCGGGGTCTCATTTGCATATTTGCCTAGAAGGATTTACTGCAATGAGTTCAATTTACATTTCCGAGAAATTAGGGAATACGCATGAAAGCGGCTGCGAGCGATACATATACATACGTGTACGGATTGTATCCTACGTATTGCGCTCATTAGTTTTATATGTTAATAATTAATAATAATACTTATTTATTGATTTTATTCCATCTTAGTATGCACTGTCACTAAATTAGTAAAAAACTTACGTATAACTTGCGATACGTGTCTATATTTTTATCTGAATTAATTTCTTTTTAATGTAATTTATTTCCTTTTCTAAATTAACCAAGGTAAATAGTAATATATCCGTTATTCCCCTAACAATAGAAGTATGTTGTCTAAGGACTAGAAATGTTAAGTTATTGCTATAATATGCTTAAATGTGGTTAGTTAAATAAAAGAAAGTTTTGTAGAAACAATTTATTGCATCGATTTGTGTTTATTTTTTACTGTTTCACATATGTAAATATGTTGTAAATTCTTGACATAACATAGCAATATATATATATACAATTAAATAAAACGGAAAATAATTCTAAATGTAAAATTTCATTGAATTTTACGACCAGTGTCAATTCTAACGTAACCTTCGGTGTTTCATTGTATTGTTGTAACTGTGCTCGACGCTTTGTTATGCAGGCTGCTAGCTTCTTCGGGTATCTGTTTTCAGACAGCCTGACAGCAGATAATCAATATGGACATATCGAGCAAACTTACGACAATATGACAAAACATAATGAAAAAACAGACAATTCTGAATATAATGTGAAAAACAAAAACTGAATACATAGGTAAATAAATAAATAGCTCAAAAATAAATAATTCTAAAAATAAATAAACAGCTCAAAAATAAATAAACAAATAGGTAATTCTAAAAATAAATAACCAAATAATTCTAAAAATAAATATCTCAAAAAATACGATAATAAAAATAAATAAATAAAAAAATAAATTCTGTAACATATTATATAAAAAAATTACTTAACTAATATTTGGTATAATAACCATTGCTATCGATGCATTCTCTTAATCTATCAGTCGTAGAATTAACTAGTCGTTGACAGTAGTTTCTGCCCCGCAATCTTTCCCATACGTTACATACATTTCTAGTTAAATTGTCTACTGTTCTGGCGTTGTTTGTTATTTCTTCGTTCCAATTCCGAGTCATGAGAGCCCATAAATATTCTATCACATTTAAATCGGGCGATTTAGCAAGCCATGGAATTAATATAATGTCAGGATGGTTTTCCATCCAATCACGCACTGGTATGGATTGGCGAATTATCTTGAACGAGGTAAATTGGGCCTTCGGGGAAGAAAGTGCGTGCAGTAGGTAGCAGAACGTCTTCCAGAATAACCCTGCATTGCTCTGCCGTAAAACGTCCCGCAATTGGAACTATTTCCCCTGGTCCTGCGGCACACATCCACCCCAAAAACCACAAGAAATTCTACCACTTTTTCGAATTGCCTGAACATTTTGAATATCATATCTAGAATTATTTCGCCGCCATAATACCTTTCTTGCCTCATGGGAAGTCGTGAAAACTTTCTCGTCGGAAAAAATAACATTTTGCCAACACCGATCAATGGTTCGGTGTGCAAAAGCTAAACGAGCCGTAGCATGTTCTGGACTTAATTCTATTTGTCGTGCGGGTCGTCGGCAATTAATACCACTTTTGTGCAATGACCGTGTTATGGTGAATTGCGAGCAATTTAATTGCAGATGTTCTTTTATTAAAGTGGACGTGCAAAATGGATTTGCCGTAGTAAAATCAACAATCCTGTTTACATCTTCTTCCTCTAATACATGTCGCCTTCCTGGCCGTGGTAATGTTTTCAGCGGTCTTTCATTTTCATTTAAATTGTCATATCTCGATATCCATCGTTGAACTTGCCGCATCTACAAACGAACTAATAATAAATTTAAAAGCGATTTACACTTTTAAATACACATAAGAAATCTTAAAAAGAAGGACATCTTTGTTTGGATACGTAAAATTAACAACCATTGAAATAAATTATTGTGATTAAATATTACATTGTCAAATATACAATCTCTGGAAGTTTCCATTTGGAAAATTGAAAACTTTCCAAAATTTTCTCGTAATTCCAATAGCCTTGTATATGAAACACAGAATGTACTAATTGTTGTTAAAATGCTTAGATAATTATCTATTAATACTAAATATACCAGAAATAAAATATATGTATGTTAAATTACAAAAATGCAACTTGTACTTACCGATAATCCAACTTCATTCGCTATTTCGCGCTTGGTCTTTCCTTGTTCTTTCATAGCAATATAATCTTTCCTCTAGTTTCTAATAATGAATCTGGCTGATTTAATCTTCGCGGCATATTCACATATGTATTTTAAATGATAGTAATGAAATCAGAATCACAACTAAAATATAATTCTATTACCACTTTTATTTTACTTGATATTAGACCCCATTTTCATATGGTCCATTTGTCATTTGAAAGTTTGTAATTAAAATGTCATTACCATGGATTATAAACAAACTAAATAGAGATCACCTCTCTAATCCTATCAATTCAATAGTTTTCTGGGTAATATTTATATTTTTAAATAAGCTTTATATAAGATGCAACAATTCATAAAATATTATTAATATACAGTCGAATTTTTGGATCTTGTCCGTTACGTCATTAACAGCGTAATTAAACACAGATATATGTACGTACGGAAAATATTGATCACAGCAATTTAACGTATAGTTGTAATCACGAAAGATGATCCCTGCGTCACTTACCTATAACTCAATCAACGACATTCAAAGAATAATTTTCATATCCAAATATCTATTTGTATGACAAGGACAACCTGGATGACAGTCTGTATTTCGAAACTTTGCCTAGCACAGACGTACGGCTCGTGCAATTCACTTGATTAAGACAAAGACGAGATTAGTTCGTTGTCTGCGCTTAAGCTATATATTTCCGCTTCTTTACTTAAAAATTTGACATACATTTAACAATGTATCTCCGTAGACATTTGATGGAACTGTCATTGATTTCGTCCTTACAAATACGTAGTCGTTTAACAATTTTTTGAAGTAATTTTTTTAACTATAATGGCAATACATACTACATACTACATTACGGTAGGTACAATTGCAACAACTTATTTTAAATTTTTAGAATCTGTCAATAAATCCCCACGCCCTTAACCCAAAAATGAAAAATGTCATAGCTTCCATATTCATTTTGATATTTACAGTATTTAACATGACGCCGAAGTACTGATTTGATTCATACAAATCTAACTGATGACGCAGGGATCATCTTTCGTGATTACAACTGTACCTACATTAGAGAGAAATGTCAACATGACATATAAGTCGATTCATACTGATATTACTCATGACGTAACGGACAAGATCTACAAATTCAACTGTAGGTATACTTACATTCCTCGAACTAGACGAATAAATGAAAAAATGCACACTTCCATTATAAATGCAAACATTTATTAAATTCATACGAATACAATAAATAGTTATTGTCACAAGAGTGTAATATAAATGTATTTTACATTTAAACATCATTTTATTATTCCTTAATTTGACATAGATTATACTCCATTAGTTACAATTTGTGTGCATTACAATTTTTAACAAGAAAATATAAAGAGCGCTACCAATATTAAATAGACTTGAAATATGAAAAGCATGAGTGTTTACCTGCCCCAACCTAACCGTGCTTACCTAAACCGCTTGACGGAACGTAGTTTCGATATTCTTTGCTAACTAGGAGGAGACATTACTTTTGACGAGCAGTGTACATATATCATGAACGAATGAAACGATGTTATGTGTTTCGTGTCAAAATCTAACGTTCGATTACTTAAAACTTGACTCTGTAGTTTCGACGGAGAAGCCTTTTGGTTTTTTATTGATCATAATAATAGAAGCTAAGGTAATACCTATGTATAATTAATTATAATTGCAAAATATTAAGATACAAAAGGTACAAGATATATTATTTAGTAAACTTAATAAAGCGACTTGTTTATAACAGGCACAAAGAAGTTGCGTAATATGGAAAGAATATACAACATTTGGTTAACTTAAACATAATATGCCAGCTAAATCATCAGCTAAGAGTACAAACTACCAAACCAAAAATTACTCCAAAAATCGTAAATTTCGTAATTTTAAGAACTTCTTTTATCCCGACTTTAGTGCAGCGCTAGTTTCTCTGTTATGGAGAAATATGTCTAATATAACAGATGTTAATGCGATGTTATCCTTCATTATAGACAATATTATAACTGTGTTTGATATTTCTGCCCGTTTTCAAACGATCGGAGTGACATAAAGAAAACCAACTCCTTGGTTAATCGATGATTTGAAAATACTGATGTCTGAGCGTGATAAAGCTCTAGAACTTATTAGAAGTACACAAAGCATTGGAAATTTACAGGAATACAAAGCTCTCAAAAACTTTACTAAGCGCGCAGTAAATAATAAAAATAGATCGTATTTGGAATTTGTTAGGAATAAGTACCTACGGGTACAATCGAGGAAATCTTTGGAAACCACTAAATATTAGTGGTGTACTAAATAAACAACAAAATTCACTTCTCGAGATGCTGTGCAGACCGAATGATATTAACAATTACTTCTCATCTATATCTGCTGGGAATCTGACTCCAGCTGATTATTTACTCAGATTCTGTAGTTCTAATAAATTTAAAAATGCTTTATGTTATTGAAGACTCGAGCCACGATCGTAGATGGGGTATCAATTAAGATGCTGCACCCTCATATAACAAAATATATTACCTTTCAATTCCTGAAGTTTTTTTTTTAATTAAATACCAATTTATTCCAGAACATATAAAATTGTGTTTTCGTTAATAACACTTCTTCAGTGGAAGTGTAATAAATCAGGATCGCCATGTAATAGAGGATCGTCTCAGGTTCAAATATCTTAACCAGGTTGTTATGGTTAACAATATATTTCAACACTTAAATTAATATCACAGTAGGTTACATACTTATACTAACACTGGTGACTATATACTAGAGATTAACTGAGTACTAGACTCTATAATATTACTTACTATTACTTCCTAGATCTTATATATATGAATGGTATGCTTTGTTTATAAGTATATTTATAAATATGCTGTGTAAACTTTAACAAAATGTTTACATTGTTTTTGTGTTTGCTTACAATTACATTATGTTTATAAACATACTATGTATACTTTTCATTGACTCGTCCTTTCATTGAATCGAAGGTTCTGTCGTGTATATCTATTTAGTTTTTTAAAAGGCCAGATGATAATCTTGAGATTGTTATATTACACTTCCGCAGCCGGCGAAAGTAAAAATAAATACGTTAGTCGTTTATTTTTACGTTCACTACTCAAAATATGGTTTTATTCTATTTTTGTGTACTATCAAAAGTTTACCATTTGCTCTAATTGATATATTTGGGTAATCTAATTCTGTAATTGTATATGGACCTTTGTACAGAACTTCAGATTTCTTACAAGCTAAATCTCTTAAAAGTACCTTATCTCTATCTTATAATCTATTGATTTACATTTCTTATCGTATCTATCCTTACGTTTATGCTTAGATTCTAATAGATTGGTTCTTGCATCAGTACAAGCTTGTTGTAATCTGTACTTTAATTCTAAGGGGTAATTATCAAAAGTGTATAAAGGTTCTACTTGTCTCACTAAATTCGATGGTAATCTTGCTGGATAACCAAATACGAGCTCAAAAGGAGAATATTTTGTTTCTGTATGAACTGTTGTGTTATAAGAAAAGCTCCAATAAGGTAACCAAGAACTCCAACTGTTTGCGTATTTAGAAGTTTGAATTCTGATATAAGCACCTAAATTTTTGTGCGAATTTTCTAATGAACCTAATGTTTGATGATGATATGCAGTAGATTTAAGATGTTTAATTTGTAACAACTTACACACTTCTTGTAGTGTAGATGCTAAAATTCGGTTCCCTGATCTGATACAATTTCAGCTGGAACTCCATATCTTAAAATAAAATTGTCTACTAATGACTTGCTTACAGTTGTAGCTTCTTTGTTCCTTATGGGATAACATTCTACAAATTTACTTAAATCGCATTGTATAGTTAAGACATATTTATTACCTATTTCATCACATTCTAAAGGTCCTACCAAATCTACAAATATCTTTTGAAACGCTGATGTAGCTGTTGTGGTTATTACCATTGGTTCAATATTTGTATTTGAATATTTACATCTCTGACATTGTTCACATTTCTTAACAAAGTTTTGTACCTCTCTATACATATTAGGCCAAAAATAATATTTCTTTATATTATTATACATTCTATTTATACCTGCATGACCACCTGTGGGTAACATGTGGAAGTCATTTAAAATAATTTGTTGTTTATCTTTGTCGTATATTCTTTGATTTGCTTTAATAATGTTAATTTTTATCCCTTTATTTTTCAGTAAACTTATGTTTTCAAGGATTTGTTTCATAATTGATGATGATGGTAATGATGTTGATAATGATGCGCATCTGTTGTCCTTTGACATAACTAGTTCACTTATTTTATATTTCTTACATATTACTGTCAGGGCTTTCAGCGTTCCAGTGAATGGTAACGTTGATGAAGTTGCCTGCTCTATGTAAAGAATCTGACTATTGTAGTCATATAATACCTTTTTGTACAAGGTTTCATTTTCACGTACGTACGTCTTAAAATTTGGGGATTTAGCTAAGCGATTGAATTCATTTTTAGATACAATTTTTAATTCGGTGGCGTCTTGTGGACGCTTTAGTAATTCAACAACTGACGGGTGATCAGTCCGCAATCGCGAATCAGAATTATTTTGACTTGTATCATTAACTTTTCTTGCTGTAGCTCTTGTAATAACATAAGAATTCTGTGATTCTATGTTTTTATGCAAATCTTTTAATTCTGTTGAAGATACTTCTATTCTAGAGAGTGCGTCTGCTGTGACATTGTCTTTTCCTTTTATATATTTTACAGTGAAGTCAAATTCCTCTAATTTCAAACGAAATTTAGTTAGTCTGCTTGACGGATTAGTCATTCCAAAAAGATAAATAAGTGGTTTGTGATCTGTGTATATAATGAAATGGCGGGATAAAAGATAAACTCTAAAATGTTGTACTGCCCATGTAATTGCTAAAAGTTCTTTCTCGATTACTGAATAGTTAATTTCTGCTTTATTAAGAGATCTACTTGCATATGCTACTGGTCTGTCGTCTCCGTTGGATAAAACTGCACCGATAGCATGTTTGGAAGCATCTGTTCTCAAAATAAAGGTATTATTGGGTGAAAAATTTGGATATTGCAAAATTGGAGGTTTAACTAACGCATTTTTTAATGCTTCGAATGCTTGTTGACATTCTACGGACCAATAAAAGTGGGCGTTTTTTCGTGTTAACTGATTTAATGGTGAGGTAATTTCTGCAAAATTCTTTATAAACTTTCTATAATAATTTGCGAAAGCTACGAATCGTTTAACCTCTGCTCCATTTTTGGGTGTGGGATAATTTTTGATAGCTTCTATTTTACTTTTATCGGGTGATACACCATTTGCTGATATAACATGCCCTAAATACAAAATTTCTTGTTTTAGGAAATCACATTTACTTGGGTTTAATTTCAAATTTACCTGACGCAATCTTTCAAACACTTTAACTAAATTTTTATTATGATCTACCAAGCTATTACCGTATACAATCAAATCGTCAAGATAAATCAAGCATGTGTCATAATTTAAACCTGTCATAGCAATTGTCATTGCCCGTGAGAAAGCACTGGGACTGATTTTTAATCCCATTGGTAAACGTGTCATTTGGTATTGACCTCTATCTGTAATGAAAGCTGTGCAGGGTCTACTTTTGGGTTGTAACTCTATTTGGTGGTAGCCTTGTGATAAGTCTAGATGCGAAAAATATGTTGCTCCGGATAGTGAATCAATTATTTCCGTAATGTTTGGTAATGGAAACTTATCGTCTTCAATTTCTTGGTTTAATAATCTGTAATCTATCACCATACGCCATCTTTTTCTCCATTTAGATCTGCTTTCTTTGGTATTATCAAAATTGGAGAAGACCATTCTGATGTTGCTTTTTCGATTATTCCATCTTTCAGCATCTGATCTACCTGTCGATGGACTTCTTGTTTCTGTGCATGTGGGAGTCTGTATGGTTTTTTATAGGCGGGTAGTGAATTTCTCTTCAGATGTATTTCTTGTTTAAAAATGCTTGTGGTACCAAGTTTGTCTCCTGGAACATGGAAGATGTCCGCATACTTCGTGCAAATACGCTGTATTGAGAATTTCTCTGGAGTTGTTAAATGTTCTAAGTTTAAATTTTCAAGTAGTTTGTCGATTCTCTCTACAGAATACTTGTCAATTTCACCAAACCTACATATTTCGTAATTTCTTAGTGGTTCTATCTCCGGAGTAAAGTTTTTTAATATGACATCTTTATCTGTTGTATTTAAAACTTGTACTGGAATTTCATTATTAATTGGTTTTGCTAATGTACGTGCTAAAAATACACCGCTAGCTACTTCTTTTGCTGAGACAACACATTCCATATCTTTGTTTACATAACATCGTTTTATTACTTGACAATAAGCAGGAATGCGTATGAAGGTTTCGAATCAGTATGAATTGGTAATGTAAGTCTGTTGTTGTGTAAGGTCAATGTTAAGTGCAATGTCTGATAATCTATATTAGCATGATATTTATAAAAGAAATCTGACCCTAAAATACCGTTTGCATTAGAGTCGAAAGATTTTACGATGTGAAATTCATGCGTTAAAGAATAATCATCAATATTTAAATTAATATTGATTGTACCTTTTGAAATTGTAGATCCCGAAATTCCTTTTATTGTTGTTGAATTTGGTTGCATTATTTCGCTACTAAAAATTTTATTATCATATATTAAACTAATTGAACTTCCTGTATCGACTAAAAACAAAAGTTCTCTATTTTTGTAATGTAATTTAATATAGTTTAGACCATTTAAGTTAAGACTTACTTTCTTGGGAACGAAAAAACTGCTGGGTGGGACTTTTTGTTGTTTCTTTATTATCCGCTTGCTTTGTTGTAGCGTATACTCGTTTTTGTTGGTATGGTTTCGCATGGCTTGTTTTATTTCCGTAGTTCGTACAATTTGACTGCCTATAATTGTTGTGTGTCTTATTGGTGCGGTTTACATCAGGATGTTGTCGAAACTTGCCTCGGTGGGTGTGATGGTAATTGTTGGTGTAACCGTATTGACTTCTGCCTTTCTTTGCTGATGAGTGTATGCTCCTAGCGTGGAATACTGGTTTCGGGGTATTCATTTCTTCATCTAGCGCTCCTTGAATCGCTGCACTAAGGTTTATGTAGTTTCTTGCTTTTATTATGGTCCTCAGTTCACCACTACTAAGTCCATTTGCAAACGAATTAATTGCAATTCTTTCATTTACTTCATTTAAGGTTTTTGTCTTGTTGTCATCCTCATTTGCTTGACTCAATGTGAGATTGATCATTAAGTCCTCAATTGTTTTGCCGTAGTCAGATATAGATTGTGACCCTTGCTTGATTGTATGCAATTTAGCCGAAAGAGCACAAGCTGATTGTTTAATGATACAATATGTTTTAAGGTCTTTTACTAATTCTGTATTACTAGAGTAGGTAGATTTTAATTTTATTTTCGCAATTGAATTCAAGCGCGTTTTCAAAATGTAATTAGTTAATGAATTTTTGCCGTCCTTGTCCAATAAAGTATCATACAATTCTATACCTTCAATTAATTGGCGCGTTTTACTTTCTGTGCCATCCATTATTGGCAACAGAGTTGCAGCTACTTTTAGATCAAATTTCTCCATGTTTAATTTAATGTTCGTTATTTGTAATCTTAAGTCTATAATTGATTTACAGTTTGAAAGTACTGAATTAATTTTACTTATTACTAATTCTATACCACTAGTATCTTCAGTTTGTGTAGCACTATTGAAACTTTTTTGTTTGTTGTTTGTTTTTAAAGTCACTAATAAAACTAAGTAATTGTTCGCACTTACTTTGTGTGATGTCTCTATTTTTCTTCTTTCTTGAGTGTCCTTTCCCAGATTTCGATAGAAGGCGTTACATTCTTCTAGAAGTTGCTCGAAGTCCCTAGCTGCCATGGACGTCTTACTCAGTGCATGGGTCTTTATACGGGTAGAGCAGCCGATACCTTTTGAAGTGTCCGCTTTTCAACGTGTCTGGTGTATGTTCTGGTGGCTTTCAGCAGGAACTGCATCATTACGACAGCGAATAGTATATAGAACAGTACCATTACGTCTGTAGACAACCGCAGTTGGGTCTCTTGCATCACTATGTTAGCGTTGATAGCCCCATTTTCTGTTAACGATTGTTCGTTTGTCGTGTCCTTGCTGGATGAGGTGCCCATTTTTCGATTTTCCCCATTTAATGTAATTCGATGAGAGCTGCCATATTTACCTGGACTGGACTGGCAGGGTTACCTGGACTGGCAGGATCGCCATGTAATAAATCAGGATCGCCATGTAATAGAGGATCGTCTCAGGTTCAAATATCTTAACCAGGTTGTTATGGTTAACAATATATTTCAACACTTAAATTAATATCACAGTAGGTTACATACTTATACTAACACTGGTGACTATATACTAGAGATTAACTGAGTACTAGACTCTATAATATTACTTACTATTACTTCCTAGATCTTATATATATGAATGGTATGCTTTGTTTATAAGTATATTTATAAATATGCTGTGTAAACTTTAACAAAATGTTTACATTGTTTTTGTGTTTGCTTACAATTACATTATGTTTATAAACATACTATGTATACTTTTCATTGACTCGTCCTTTCATTGAATCGAAGGTTCTGTCGTGTATATCTATTTAGTTTTTTAAAAGGCCAGATGATAATCTTGAGATTGTTATATTACAGAAGAACCTGACATTTAATATGTGTCAAAATACTAATCTATCTATCGCACACCTTTGATGATGAATTTGGATGCGGATGGCTTCAAATAGGAAGCCATTCATAAATAACCATTTTATACTTAGTTACAATTGTAAGCCTTATATATGAACTAATGCAGTTACATACTTTTTTGTAATTGTCACATAGCAATGCAGCTTGTCGTCTCTCACTGAGGTTAAATGGAAGAGCGCCTTTCGGCGAACTTTGTCTCATTTTTGAACGGAGTTTTTTTTTCTTTTTTTTACTTTGATGTATATACATTGTTGTGCTACTACTCTTTTGTAAATTCTTTCTTAGTACCTACTGCTCAATAATAATATAGTCTTTACTATATTATTGTATTTATTATTATAACTACAATATTTGTTATATGTGAAACGCAGACACATATGTAGGTACATTTTCGGTTGTTGTTAAGGTAAAAGCCAGTTGATACTTGTAATTATTTTGCTTTAGATATCTAGTTTGCAAATGCATTTTGATTCGATTTTACTGCAAAGACTTTCACATTATTAACCCACTACTATGTAAAGCAAATTTGATAAATTATCATATTTCTGAAACAGCACTAATTGTAATACAGGGCCTTTGATTTGCATTCATTTGTCAATTATGTTGTTGCATTTAGCGTTATATCATGTCTGTTACATTTTACGTAATACCTTTTATCTGATACTGCCACTCGCGGTAAAATCAATTTGCCAATGCAACTTGATATCTCATTGTACAGATATACACTGGTATGAGTGAATATTAATTGCTCAACAGATCATAATGAAGTGTGCAGAGTATTATACCTATATGTACATACGTTAAGCGTACGAACATAGGTCTGACATACTGAATATAAAGGTACATTAACAATAATTACCAATTATGATGCGGACTATTTATACTGACATAAACTCTCCCGAAATGAATAGTGTACATTAAATCTAAAATTAGTAAAAGTAAATCTGATCTTAACAATTTAATTCTGCTTATATTTTGCGATTATGTTTCTCGGTAGCTTCATCATTTATATGATTTTGCGCTGTCTTAAGCAGTCAAATAATTTATCTTGCTAATTTGCCAATTAATAAAGACGGAGAAGATTAGGTTCTCTTAGATGCTGTTCTGTCATAGACTTTGAATTAGAGCTTTCACTACATTAGCGCTAATAATGAAGTTGAAGGTTGGTAGAGTTATGTCGTAAATTTGGTCCTTATTTATATTATGCGTGATATTTAATATTTTAATGGAATTTACACCACTCGACAGCAGACAATTATAATTCATCAAATGTATTAAAACAGTTATAATGTTTGAACATGTACCGGGTGGCCAACTAAGAATGGCGCTCCGCCATATCTCAGGATCGGTTTACAGTACAGCTTGGGGAAAAAAATATCACTGACTAAAGTGCCCCCGAAAAAAATCTAGAAATTATTTAGGGAAGTCACACCCTGAATTTAAATTCTTATTTTATACAAAATTTACCAACTTAAGGTCTATCACAAATATCAAAATCGGAATCTTCTAAAAATTCCGCATATTTTACATTGAACAATTTTTTACGCACGCACGGTTCTTTTTAAAAATCACAAAATTTACGTAGGTATTTAAATTTCCTTAACTCCCTCTAGCGGTGTTGGACACAATTATATTAAACAATTTGAATCACTAAATATCTAAGTATCTAAAAATACACGTTAACGACAGCATTAGTAATTTCCGGGATATTTATGCACTGTTCACTGTTTATTCGACCGTCGCAAATGAATATTTTGCTGACACCATTGACACCCACGCAGCCACAAATTATAATGCTACCTCTTCCATGTTTGATAGTGTACAAGTATTCCTTTATTTTTGTGCGACTTATAGTCATTATAAAACGTCTGAAAGCAGATTGCCCACGAACATTTCACCAACGCCAACGTGACAATCAAAATTTGAGATTTTTGCTGGTCCCGTATGACCTAAATTTTTTTTATCCTAATTTCACTGTTTTAGGCATTCCTAAAGAAAAAAAATGTCAACTTCACTAATCAATCACACTCGAAAGCAATATGCATAGGTGACCGCAATTTTAAGCGATATTAGACAAAAGGTGTTAATAACAAGAAAATCACCAGAGGTACGTATAGCGAAACTTATATCGATGCGTAAATTGGATCTGCATTTAAATATCTGAGAACATGTAGGTTAAATGATCCAAGGCTTCCACGGTCTGAGTCTCTGTTATGAGGCTTTCGGCTTTTGACCGCGTCATAGTAAAGTACATACATACACTACCGCTCACGGAAGTTTGGGCACTAGAAAAATATTAGAAGCATACAAGTAACGGATGGAAAATAACACAAACATAAATTTATTTATTCTGTTTCTGTTGACAAACATATAATAAAGAAAAGTAACAAAATATTCACCGAACTAAGTGTGATTTTCTTGCAAATTATTACACCTTTGCCTTATCAAAATATCCTCCTTTTGCGTTTAATACAGCTTGTACTACACGCGGCATTTTATCAGTTAATTTTCTAAGCGTGTCGACAGAAATTGCCTTCCATTCGAATTGAAGGAGCTGTCAAAGATGATCCTTTGAAGTTGGCCAGTGATTCCTTATTTTTTTATCAACTTCGTCCCATAATATCTTCAAAGGATTCAGATTTGGGCTCTGAGGAGGCCAGGGCATAATTTGCACTTTATTTGCTTTTGCCTGAACGTCCAAATAATATTTACAAATTTTAGCGGTATGTTTGGGGTCGTTGTCGTGGACAAACATGAAATATTCTCCTATGAGCCGCAGTCCAGAAGAAATAGTATTACGTTCGAGAATTCTCCTGTAGTCCGCCTTATATACACATAATGCCGTCTATTTTGACCAAGTCACCCGTTCCTGCTGTACGGAAACATCCCCACACCATCACTGACGAACCCCGTGCTTTACCGTAGGAACTATGCACTCCCGTAGCATTTTTCCTGTTTCGCTCTTCGGACATCCTACGCTTTTACCCAAAAACTTCAAATTTGGACTCGTCCAAAGTGCTTTAGCCCAATCATTTGGCGTCCAGTTGCGATAGTTTTGTGCCTATTGTAACCTTTTTTGTCGATTTCCTCGTCTTAACAATGATGACCGCAATGCAATACGTCCATGAAGATCGCCTTTCCTTACACGACGTTTTGTTGTACCGTGTGTGTAACCGACGCAGGATTTCGACGTCCGCGATTAATTTCTGCAGTAATTTCGGGCGCTGTTAGTCGTCGATTCCGTTTGCTAAGTAATTTAATACGCAAATCTTCAGCAGCCGTTGTTATCCCAGAAGGACCTGGTCGATTACGATCTTCAACAGACCCTGTTGCACGATATCGCTTAAGTGTATAGTGCACCGTCGATTTTTTTACATGCAGTTTTCAGCAATTGCACGTTCTTATCCTTCTTCATACAGTGCAATTATAGCAGATCTCTTTTTTATACTTATTGGTTTCCCTTTCGGCATTTTAAAGTACGATTGCTTAACCATTAAGGGGACGTTTCCGCGCCTAAATATTCATCATATCGTTCAAAATATATTTCATGTCGCAAGTGAAACATAGATGGCTCGGAGAGTACTATATTTCTATACACATCACAAATTTCCCTTTAAATTTAATGACCTTGTTTTAATTGCGCACTATAGGTTTATTTGCTATGTATTTGGATTTACCTGAATAATCAGACTATCGGTTTATCTTTGTCAGTTGCATTGGATTAAGAAAGGATAGAGCGAGCAATGAATAACGTTGGGGTAAAAATTACATATTCGTTTTCTCGAAAGTTTACTTGCTCCACAACTATAATCAGTATCAATCCGTATTATAATTATGTTTCTACTGTTTGCTAGTTGGTTTTTCTAGTCCAGAAAAAATTCGCAAGAGATTTATTTGTTAGTATTTTTAGTCAGTACAGTATTATTATTGTTATTAGTGTAAATAAATATACCGTATATACAGTAGTAATTCCAGGTTTGTGTATATAGCGGTGTTATATATACTTATATAAATATTTTATTCTGGGACAGCTTATCGATTTACTAAAGGTTTTGCTACCATAAGAATTACATGCATAGATGAGTAGTGTATGAGTTATTATATAATTATAATTTTTTCAAGATTTGCAAAATGGGTAGAATAACAAGAAATACATCATTTCGCCAATGTACTCTTTATAAAAACCCTAAACTTTTGAAAATGCAGGAACGACGGGCAAAAAGTAAAATATAGTATTCAGTCCTATAGATTTTTTGAAATTTCGATCTAATACATTTAGCTTTTTCTAGGTCTTACAGCTAATAATTAATAATGGATTAATTCCAGTTAAAAAAGTACCTGTGCCAGTTTACATATCAATAAAACATTTGTAGAACAAACAATTCAATTTATTATTATATCAATAATACTGAAATAGTTCCTAAATTAGAAACATTTTATCAGAATTTTATATTTCCAGAAATAATTAATAAAAAATCAAGCTGTTTTATTTCTTATCCATAACTAGCTTTTTATGTAAAAATTAAGGTATTTTTATTTAACATCTTAGCCTTATTAACTTTATTACTTTCTGTAGTAATGTAATGTTGCACACTGGTGAAGCATATTTAATAAATTTTGTCTAATTTGTTAAACTGTTTGGATTGCAAGTATAGTACATATATAAAACGATAATTTGGTAGAAATAATTTCAATTTGACATAACACAAAATTTAAAAAAAAAAACGTAAAATCCTAAGTAAAATGTGGACTAGTAAATAGACCTTAGATTAATAGTAAACCTCAATATTTATTAAATAATTAATAATTTCTCATTATACCTCTAAAGACGGGTTTTAAATTTTGTTATGGCAATTGAACATTTTATTAGCTTTGTTTGATTTGGTTTCCTGCTTTATATAGTGAAATGCACGATCCTGCGCCATAAAAATACTCTATTCCATTTGCATGGTTGTAAGAGCGAGTTTCGAATATCACTGCATGCGTCGTACTGTAAACGTCTAAAAGGAACAAACCTATTGTCATTTAATGAGCACCATCCGTTACACAATCACTGAACTTTATGCATGTACATTTGCCTTCGGCATCATATTATTGAGCTTTTACTAAAAAAATACCATACATTTTTTAATTACACTATATTTCTAGCTACTTTGTCTTTTTTATGAAACTACATGTATATATCTAGGTAATGATTAATAGATACCGTTAAAAAAGCCTTACTTCGTCAAGTAATTTTTACTATTTTTTTTACTACAACAGTCTACTACTATACTCTTTAAATGATGAACAATGACTGAATTACATTTTGGTATAAATTTACGATCCTAAAGTGTCTCTCTCCTTGTTGTAAACAACCCCTGCTGTGCCTTATTTGGTATTCCCGAGTAATGTAAACGGATCGCAATAAAACAAACAATAGAAATTTCCCCAATAAACCTTCTTTCTAGAAATATATTTATCTAAAATACCTGAATTCTTATTTTACATTCATAAGAGAGTATTGTATATTAATATTATGATTACTTAATAAGTCTAAATGTTTGGATTTTGTAATTTTATAGAACTTTAGGCGGTGCCCAAACTTCCGTGAGCGGTAGTGTATATACAATACAAAATAAAACAAAAGTGAAAATTAATATACAAAAAATACAAAAAAAAAATATATATACAACTTAGGTACTCGAACTCGACATTTTCCCAATAATGTAAGTGGCTTCTTCAGGAGCAAAACTAGGTGAGGGGCGCCAGGTTACGGTAACTCATCTACAGCGTGTCGAAGTTTAATTTAAAAAAAACAGTAAAAATTAGATTTTTCCAAAACGGCTTGAGATATCATAAAAAAATCATAAATTTTAGGCGTGTTAATAGCTGTAGATCGGTAACGAAGCGTTTGCGGACCTATGTTTATAGGAACTTTTTTGTATAAAATGACCTGGACAATCACCTCCTTTAATATTGCCGCATCTTTTTTAAACATCCTGTATAAAAGAGAAAGCCCTTATCTACTACACTTATAACTCAAGAACGCCTGGACCGATTTCGATGATTCGCACCAATTCGGACTGGTCTCCGGCCAAACAAGAAGAATAGAACAAGAAAATTCTCGAAATATCCCCGAAAAAAAAATTATCAAGAAAATTCATTTTCCCATACATTTTGTATTAAGTGATTTTACGACACCATCTTTATGATAGATGACGTTTATGTTTACGTTACGTTGTAACAATTTTTTTCGTGTTCTAAGCACTTAAAGTTTACTTCTTATATATCTACAAAAAATATAGCAACAGTACTTGTACTCGTACACATTGAAATTAACTGTAACAGCACACGATATTAAAGAGGGAAATGGAAGTCTAACAAAGGAAACTTATTTTATATTCTTGAATTCTAATATTTTTACTTTTACATTAAAATATCTTCTCAAACAAAAAGCATCATGATATATTGTGTTTATAAGCATTTGGTATTACGACCGAATGATACGAGAGAATATGAATTTACTTGTCTCTTCTAATAAAATAATACATATTTTACGGAAGATTTACTTATATTTCCACTGGTAATCCGTGTGCTTTACTTTTTTTATAGAAAGATATTTTTTTACTTCACCCGGTCGGCGTATGGATTTGTGGAAAAGCTTTATGTATTTACCTCCATACTTATACATTTTTCTTTCGAACTCGTTCTATTTGCTCTACGTTAAATCGGCGAAGGCTTTCACATGGAATTCGATTGCAAATAGCGTGAAAGATGTATTTTATATGCCTGTCAGCATAAGATCTTTTTTTATTTCCGTCAAAATGTCAGTGCTGGATAAAAAAGAAAAATATCACGTATAAAAAGCAAGATAGTTTGTGGGTTAGAAAATAAAAAGAATCAATGTTAGCTGATAAAGTTTTTTTATTATTTTCAATTTTAACCTTCAAAAATTTAATTCGTTATTAGATATTTGACGTAGTTAAAAATAATTAATCCACTCTTAAAGTCGATAGAACTGGATTTGTGTTTAATATTAACTGGTATTTCATTATTGAGTTTAATTGCTCGATATTCTGGAGATTTGTGGACGTGCAATAAATACTTAAATTATCTGCATCTTTGGGAATGATTCCATTATAATATCTGGAATATTTATTTAAGCTATGTACTTTCCTACGTGCCCAGACTCGAAGTGTGTAACGATAAGCAATATTTGATATCTGAAACATGGACTCCTCTATCCTCTGGATACCCGAATAAATTTCCTGAATGCGCCCCAAGAATTTAGCAATGACGAACACTTAACTTTGGACGCTCTATATTTTATCACGAACGTCCGTTATATTGTATTATGGATCTGCTAGTTAATATTTTCAAGACTTTTATTCTAGTTGTTTGTTTAGTTACTAGAAATTAGGTTTTAACTTGTAAAGGGAGTCTTCGTGCTTTGACATGAATTCATGCTGTCGAGATATATTTTATTGTTCCAGAACAAGTTCGAAGAGTTTTAATTTGAATAAGCACACGTCTTCGCCTGTGAGAAACTTTTCCCGTCTTATACGAAATTTTCGAAGTTGCTGTTCTAGATTTCTTCTGTATACTTCCAAAGTATTGCAACATCATATTAAAAACTAGTTGGGAAAAACACATTTTTTTTAAGCTTGGTGTACATTAACCTTTTGCAAAGTTCCTAATTTTAAGCTGTAGTTCCAAGATTTTGGATACATAAGTTTAAAGGATATGGCAAAAAAATATAAAATGTATCGACCTTCCTACTTGAAAATTGAATTTAGGCATTCACAAAGCTTTGTAAATTCAAAAAAGCATAAGTGCGGTTGGTAAGAATTTGATACGTTTTTCGCATGTTAATAATTAACATTTTTAACCAAAGCGGATGTACATAATCATACATCAACCACTTCAGTTCTGTTGTAGGTATTTCACAGAAAATAAACTTGTACTAATACGACTGACTGTTCAGATATTAAGGCGCGATTGAATTACACTGAATGAACAGTTATAGTCAATAAATAGGCTATGGAAAATTTACCACATAAAATAAATTGCATGTTTTTCATTAAGAATTTTTTTGATTTTATTGCAAAACAGAAGATCTGGATCCAAAATATTGGATAGTGAAGCTGGAAATGAAATGTTTGACAACAAATCGAGATTCGAAGAATCGGATAACGGATCCGGATCCGCATCTGAGAACCGAATAACAGATCGAGATCTGATAGTGGATCTGAAATCTAGAATCCGAGTAGTACATGGTAGTTTTGAAAAAATGTTAGAACATTAAAGCAATGTGTTGATTATGGTTCGAGACCTATAGTACATCAATCTTTGTTCCAATTGGTTTCAGCAGTTATGAACGAACAGTTATGAACGAATAAGTGTTTAAAATGCAAATTTTCTCGATCTGTATACATCTTTATAGAAATGGTATACTTTACTTTGCTAAATACATTATACACAGCAATGATGAATTTTTACAATTTTCTATGTAATTAATTTATAATTCTATCGAACTTACTTTTATTAGCAAAACTGTTGCAACATTTTAAGAGTTCGGTACAGTGTATTTTCAAAATAACAACACAATCTAATGTGCCAAATAAGTATAACATGTACTACAAGTTCTCTGTCGTTGTGTTTTCATGTTTCCGGGAGAAATAATTCAATTCTTATTCAGAGACTTCAGCTTATTTACGAGGTCGTTGTAGTTGTGTTTATAGCAACTATCTTCAGCAATAACCGGAGATTGTATTTCTATTTCACCTTCATTATTTTCTGTGAGATTTGTTTATGTTGAAACATCTGCACGTTATTTATACTCGACAAACTAAGAAACCAATATATAGGGAAAGACTGATGTAGTTGATATATCCTTCTATATAAACAAATGACAGTGTTGTGAAATATCGAAAGTCGAACGTAGTGTTGTTTGCTCTATTGTTTTTCTATGAGGTAACTGTAGTTTACTTTATCAGTTTAGTAATACCAACGAATTGGTTAATTTATCTTGGTATTTGCTTGATAAGTAATTGTGAATAATTTTTTTTTTAATATAATTTCTATAACGCTCATGTTTTTTGTTGTTGTCTTCTCCTTTCGATGCTGTAATATACATGACTGTACGAAAGTTTCTAATCATTACCTTACTACTATTCACTTTCTTATTTCAACGATTTCTTCATTTGTTAATCCTTACCGCATTTTGTCTTATTTCTCTGTATCTAAAAAAATTGTAAAATTTATAATGAAGATGTTTTTTATACGAGCACACTTTCACGAGTAATTTCAGAAATGCTTGCTCCAGTCATGCGTAACAACCTGTATGTGTGTGCGATTGGATTGAGTATCTTTTAAATCATTCGTGAAATGATGCTTAGATAAAGACACCCTAATTGCTGAAGTATCCAATGCAACGACTATAGAAATTATTTAGACGTAATTTGTGATCAGATCAATATAAATAATGCCAAGTGTACTAAACAACAACGTGCCAGAGATTTGAACAAAACTATGGATCACTTGCAGTCAGAAGAGTGAGAGTTACGTATTATTAGAACTTAGCGTTAGCCAACCTTGCGAATCTTTGTTATTTAACCAGATGCAGGCAAGATTAATCTAAAGTAGTGTTATGTGACTTCATAAAGGGAGGCTATTAATGCTTAGAATCAATTTTGGTAATTCATTTATTGTGAGATATTAAATCAAGCGAACTAAAGTTTCGAATATGATTTGCTCTAAAAATACAAAAAAAAAGTTTCGCGCGTAAAATTGAGTAAAAGATCCAAGAATAAAATGGTCACTACACAAAAGTTTTCTTTACATACTTGGTATGATGAAGTTTGGCTAAGATGTTCGAGTTCATTCCTTATAAGCATTTATATTCCAATGCCAAGGAGTTTATTAATATTCATAAATATGCATTTATGGAGGGTTAATCAATTGTTAACAATATATGCAGCTTACCATCGGAAGTCTTGGATAATACTTCATTAATTAGAAAGTGCCGTATTACATGATCAGTGCCACAGTAAACGAATTTCAGTCCGTTGCTTTTCCTATTTTTCGTTACAATTTAATTGCTGTGCTTAAGTGTTATGTGCTCATATTTGTAGTGAATATTAAAATTTTGAATCTTTTAAATTTGTAGATGACTGTCCACGTTTACAAAGAAATTTCGTTAATATCCAAGGCGGATGTGCCCAAAATAAACATGACCTCAATATCAAGTAGTTCAAAGTGATACAAGACACAAGACTACAGAATAGAGTATATAATTACCGAACAAAATTGTCATATTGAAGATCTTTGACTTTTGATTAACAACGTTATCGAAGTTACATTACTATAGCAGTTCCCCATGCAAATAGAATGTTGGACTTTGTTAACACCACACAATTCACACACATTATTACATTACAACGTCTCTATTTTTCACTGAAGTGAATTTATTCCTTTTTATTAAGTATTTATGATTTCCCATTTATAACGTGTAGCCATGCAGAGGTTTTTTCTACGATGTATAATCCATAGAGAAACCCCGTGAAAACATTGGTTTTTAAGGTTTTTGTATTACAGTTAGTAAATGATTTTTTTTAGTACCACGTTCTTCCGCACATTCTGCTGTTACTTTTTATGCTTGTCAACCACACACGAATTTATTAATTAAGTCCTGGGTGTATTTCCTTTGTAATACTTATAACAAGATAAGCAGCGTTTGTTGAGAGAATTAATTAAATCAAATTCTCTTAAAGTAGTAATACAGGTTTAAATATTTATTTATTATAACTCTAATATCTTTACGCTGTAACCATTAGAGTTACTTCTTTCTGTTCTTTTGTTTTTTATTTACAACAATAAAATATATTTACAATAAAATATATATTTATAAATAAAATTTGTTAATAAGTACTAAATTATACGTTTAAGTACGGATGACTAAACATAATTTTACAATTAAATCAGACTTATTAGAGTGCGTAGAGCAATTTTTAATAAAGTTTAATACGTGCTTAGTTATTGGTTATGATCTGTAGTGATATATTATTCTCTATTATCGGAAAGTAGAAAATAAGTAGGTATCCTCTGAACACTATTTTTGTACAATAACTAACAACAATAGCGAAACTTTATAGAATTCTATTAAAGATATACATTCTTTATCCCAAGGCAATCTATAAGATGAGGACGAAATCAATTTCCTTTTTATTATGGCTTACAAAAACCTCTATCTCAAATACAGAGATAAAACACCTGTCCGATCCAGTTTCTATCCATTAACGAAGTTACTTTCGAACACTTGATCTGTTACTGTTCCTATTAAAAAAGGTGTTTCTGTTGCCGCATCGATTCAACTTCATCTTTAATTTAACCGGAACACGGGCGCATTAATTACGATTCAATAAAAAAGCGACACCGAATTACAGAAGAGCGCTCTACGAAGTGATTTCAACACGAACCACTTCGTTCTTTCCTTTTTGTTAGATTTATATATGTACATTGCATTAAATGCAAAATTGCATAACGATAATTATTGTTTATCAAGTGCTTGTGTAAATAATAATTCATTTATTTCTATATTCAAAAATTACATATAAGCCAAGTCAAATTATTGCACCTAATTTTTCAATATAAAATATCATTTTATAACAAGATATTATTCCAGGAATGTTAAAATTAATTCTGTTCACAATGTATATAGAATCTATTTTGTCTTGCAATATATTATTATAAAAATTTGATAAAATGTACAAATCTTCTATTTTCAAGTGATGTCGAGGTAAATCTTACATGGTTTTATAACATAAAACCTCTTTCAGGATACACATTATTTGAGACATATATAATATATTTAAAAATTTTCGTTGTACTTTTTGTATGTTGGACAAGTGTGTATGTGTATACCGGGTGTGCAGCCTAAGATGCAATGGTCCATAGCCGACTTATTATTAATTTTTTGAAAAAATGTTTCAAATAAATGTTGCCTCGAATCAAATTCTACACATTTTAAAATTAGTATTAGTAATGGCCGACTTCCGGTTCTACTGTAAGTAGATACTAACTTTATTATTTTTTCTATTCCGGTGCTATAAAGTTCACTTTACGATACCCGTTTTGGTTGCATAAAATATTACTTTATCGCACGCTAAATTTATTTTTTGAAGTTTAATTTATTGCATAAATCAGACTAAATTTTAAACAAAATGACATACAACACTACCGATATTCAAATATTTAAATTGTTGTACTTAAAAATACGAGTAACTAACTTCAAAAAAAAGAAAATTTCTAAAATGTTCGAACAAAACATGTCTCTCATTTAAATCTTTTTTGAACTTTTGATAACCGAAATAGAAAAAATAGCATAAAATACACGTTTCATAAGCCATTTTTGCGCACTTTTTCTTTATAAAACTCGCCTAGTGGCTGGTTTCCTAAACTTGAACGCGTGCGCAAAAATCGTGTCTTATGAAACTTGTATCTTAATATATGATACTATTAAATGGAACCCTATATATGATTGCACTTTTTGATTCCTTATTAAATTTAAAGGGCACTTTATTCAGCTTACATTGAGTCTAAGTTGTACCGTTTCCGAATTACGTGAGTTTTTCGAAAAAAAATGACATCTGCAGCGTCTTCGGTGTTTGAGCGAAAGTTAGAAACATGCGGTATTCAGTTTTCGCTTAAACATGACAGAGGGCACGTCTTTTATTAGAAAATTGTTGCATTTATGTTATAGGGTGATGAAATAGGGATAAAATCAAATTAGGCTTGGAAACAAACTAAAGTCCATTCCAAATAAGAATGGAGCAGATGACACAATCGAAACGTATACCACACAGGAACAAGGTTGTGATATGCAAAAATCGCGGTAAATTTAAAATTTGTTTTTCAGTGACTGATAATTGGTTGTCCACTAAGTAGAATAACATCTGCATGAGCACTAATAAAACATATTTAATGCTTCTAATTGCGCTTTTTTGAGCTTCGTCCAATTTGCCGTATATCGTTTGACATATCCGTTTCTTTGGTGGCGTCTCTACTCTCTGATGGTATCAAACAATGTCTTTTTGCTATCCCAACTTCATTTGCTGTATGATGAAGCCTTTTCCCACTGCACTTTGCATTTTTTGACGAATCTGTGAGAGCAGCATCAGCCATAATTCACCTATTGACGTTTATCAAAACCATAAGATGTTTAAACAAGAAAATTTAAGGAAAAAAGTTCAAATAATACCTTCAATAAGTGAATATTATCATTCAGAAGCTTTTAAAAAACTAATTTTGTATAAAGAATCAAGATGAAATGAATAAAAGCATTGTTTGTGTTCTATTGCGATTACCTATTGTGATTTATTGTTTAATAAATCACAATAGGGGGTCTTTAATTGTAGTTCCGCGTTTACTCAATAGATGGCGATGTTAACTGTACTAATTTTTCTTAATTTTCGATTCTTATAAATAGGACGAAATCTTCACAATATATACAGGGTGATTGGTGAGAATGGCCTATTAAAAGTATTATACAAACGGATCGGAATTTTAAAACAATATTTTGTAGTTGGATATGGTTGAATATGAACTATCACGTGAAAATATTTTTGAATAAATATCACTTCCGGTTAACCGGAAGTGGGCATCAACTTCGATTTTTTAAATAGCATGCTATAAAATAAATTACAAATTCAGCTTCTATGATAAATTTTACACATATTTCATGTATCATACCCTATACCTAAATACCATTCCTTCTGAGTTATTCGCAATTAAAGAAAAAAGTGACAGATACCGATCTTACTTTATAGTGATATTACTTCACGTAGGAGTAAATGAGGCGAATGAAATTTTGCATACGCGCAGCTGATATTATGTAGTTATACAGCTTTTGAAGTTTTTTTCTGTAACATTATACAGGGTGTTTAAAAACTTAGTTGCTTGTAAATAAGTTCAATCCGCGGAAAGTACATTTTCTTAAATGGAAAGGTATATATTTTATTAGATATTATGATTCTACAAAATATTCTCTTTGAATCCTTATTAGGTGTTCCTATACCTAAAATGTAAGGTTAATAAGTTATAACGATTTAATTAACCTCCGTACCTAAAATGCTCAAATATGTCAATTTACAGAATCACGTGATAGTTCATATTTAACCATATCCAACTGCAAAATTTTGTTTTCAAATTCCTATCCGTTTGTATAATACTTTTAATAGGCCATTCTCACCAATCACCCTGTATATATGTAATATATATTAGGGGCAGGGTTATATTATAGAATAATACTATGTCCAGCCAACGATTAGCCAAGAATACGAATACACCACAGTATCTTGAATATTCTGCTATTTGAGTACAGATCGTTCTGCAGCATCAGGTACACTTCATAAGAATTAATTCTATAATAGTAATTATATACCAAGGGAGAGAAGACATTTTTCTCAGCCGAGTAGCATTATTTCCCGAGACGCGAAGCGTCGAGGGAAATAATGGCTAAGAGGCTGAGAAAAATCTTCTCTGCCGTGGTTTATATACTATTTTTTCCACTACTAGCATATTTAACCGCTTTCTCAGTAATAATGTAATATAATAAGCCGTTCCGATAAATGTTTAATTTAAGATATCCATAGAAAACATGTTAGTCTGTAAAAACAAATGAATAAATATTTAATGTCAAATTGAGATTTTATTCATGTCTTGTCACAATACCAAAAAAAAATGTCAGACAGTAGTTGTACTCCTGCAGAAATCCGCAAGGAAGCAAATCAAATAGAGTATGAAAAATACTGGTACACTGGCTTGCAATAAAATCTCGTACACCTTAATGTCAAGCAAGCTAATTTTTGAAGATTATTTTTCAATGTAAGCTGACTTTAGATTTGACGGATGTGACACTATGAATAGAGGTTGTGGTGACTTATAAAAATAGTGTACTTTTGGAAATGAAACGTCAAATTAGAAATGTCACAAAAGGTGAAATCAATATAGGTAAAACTAGGTGTACGAGATTTTATTGCAAGCCAGTACGTCAGGAATTAACATAACCTGCCATAATTGCGCTATTAATTTATTGACCTCTAAGTGGAAATAAATCAGGAAATAAAAGATAAGTACATAAAGGTCAAAAAATACATATGTTAATTGCTATTAATTATTATTTTAATAAGTAGTGTTTACCAAATTACGTATTTCCTACTTTGTTTATTTATGTTAAATGTTAACCTAACCTTTTTTTTTGAATTGCGGATTTCATTCGTGCATCTATACGACATCTATGGTTTTATATTCAAATTATTTCTAGTCTATACATTTTTATTGAATAAATCATAATTTTATTATTGTCAATTGTTTTTATTATTTACTAGTAGTAGATAATTTTTATTATTGACTACTAGGAGAGAAATTCATCTTCTCGGTCCGAAAACATACCAAATAATGACGTTTTCTAACGCTAGTAGTGGAAAAAATATCTTTATTAGCTGTACAGGGTGTCTCTCTAGTGCGTCCAAGTACCATATCTTCCCTTGTAAATATTTTTTTGGAAAAACAATTACACGGAGGTTACTTGAATTGATATGACACATGTTCCAAAATTACTTTCACTTATACGGGGTGTTCCATTTCCGCTGAACAAAATACAACTTTGTTATTTTAAATACAATGGTATAATTTTTTTCAATACAATCTATTCTACGCATTATTTGCAAATGTTTTGTATTAGGGTTCCCTATACCTAAATTCAACTGTTTCGAAGATATTTACAATTTTCCGTAATATTTTTCTATTGCAGCATCTTAAAGAAAAATTGATATTGTAAAGCCTTTTGATGCGTAAGGTACCAAACTTTTGCAATCGAAAGTAAAGGGTCATAGATACTGAGAACTGTCATAACTTTCAACAAAATTTAACAGGGTGTGCAGAAATTAGTAACCAATTCAGATATCTTCAAACATTAAAAATTCTTTTTTTAATGGTACATAGTAGTTTTTATTGCAGCACTTGATTCAGCAAGAAATTCTAGATCGATTCGTGTTAAGGTCTCATATAACTATCTTTATTAGTTTTTGAGTTATTAGAGATTATTGGTTCCAACTACGAAAAGTATACTAATATCTATTATTTTTTGTCATAGTTAGCTATGAAAATAAAATATATCGGTAAGAGTTGTCAGATGAGTGACAGTTTATCGAGTAGACTCGTTGGTACCATTGTATTTAAAATAACAAAGTTGTGTTTTGTTCTGTGAAAATGGAACACCCTGTATAAGTGAAAGTAATTTTACAACATGTGCCATATCAATTCAAGTAACCTCTGTATAATGGTTTTTCAGAAAAAATATCTACAAGGGGAGATATGGTACTTGGACGCACTAGAGAGACACCCTGTACATATATTTAATTATAGAATAAATATATAAAATAATATATTTAATTATAGTGCTATTGAACCAGGTAGGGTATGCGCGTTTATTTTTGATTAGAATATTTGGATACACAAATGTTGAAATGTTCTGATATATCATAAAACATACAAATTAATCGTCACATAGCGCGAGTTTGCTCCGTTTCGTAGTAAAAAGTCAACCATTACACTTAACCTTAGCTAAACATTTTCTCAACATGGACGACAAAATTTGTTTTAATGTGATATTAGTTGTCGGCAGGTCGTAACATTATCCAGATATCCAGACACATCCCCAGAATCTCAATCGTAATGATGGTTACCCACTTTTCAGTATTTGGAACTCCGTTCCAGTGGCTAGTGCACACTAATCCGCTTTATCTTCTCATATGCCCTACCCACTTTTTGCTCGTGAGGAAACCACTTATATTAGTGGCGAAACAAACTTTTTGTGCTTTCTTTTTTACTTTCTTGTATTTTATTTTTGTATTGTATATATGTTACACCACCAAAATCCGGAAGCCCTCATAATAGAGACCTGGACCATGGAAGCCTTCGATATCGTTCATAACCTTTAGTCTGGTAACCACCTGCCTATAGAGAGTGTAATGGTGCCTATTTTAAATCGTATGATAAATTATATCATATGATCTCCACACACTTATATGTATGTATATCTGTTAAAATATTTAAGTTCAAATGTGTTATTGATTAACTAAGAAACTGTAGTAATAAATGTTAGGAAAACAGTGAAAAATTAAAATATGAATAATTATAAATTGCTAGACACTTTTAAAACGTGACACAAGCAATACCACAAATTGATCTGTGATATGATGTGACCTAAGTAAGCACATTCTAGAAATATGGCTACTGTTAGCGACATGGTAGTTAATATTTGTTGTGAGGTTATAAACTTTTCAATCTTGAAGTAATCCACACTTTGTTGATTATTTGCTAATAACTTCCTCAGTTTCCATGAAAAACCGCAATAACATTTTTTTCGCAAAGATTCATTAGAAAAATTCGAATTTCGTATTTGATTAGATTTCGAGCATGTACAAATATACAGAGCGTTCCATTGGAATAAAGGAAACTGAATATAAGTTCAATAATAATACAGCTGGATTAGGAATATGTTGTTGTTAGAACCAACATCAAACTTTATACGATATCAAGAACTTTATGTGTTGCCGTACATTTGTATAACCCTGTATTTTAAAGTTCTGTTATGAAATTATGGATGATTGCAATCAAAAAACCACCCGTTTTTTTTAATGAACATCACATGATTGATGATGATTAACTGAAGCTCCGTGAGATTATGTACTTTACTTTTACTCAATACTTCATGCTATAAGGCGTTCTATTCGCACGCTATTAAAGTTACGCAATTAGCACTGCTGTACTATGGCTGATCCATACAATGGTTTTCTAGTTGTTTGAATTTTAGTTATTTTCTCTATTTACAGTTACTATATGAATTTTTATCATTATAAATGCAAGATATACGACACATATAGAATCGACTTGATATCTAAAGAATTGCTTATTAGATTTAAATGAAATTTTGTGTGAATATCGTTTATTTCCATTAGCTTTTGAGATGCATAGCTTACTATTTTTAAATCAGTGGTAGTGCTTAAATTCTACATCATTGGAAGCTTATTTTTTTTCTAAATACAATAATGTAACACTTCTTTAGTTATTTTTAACGAATTGCCAAAAAACAAATGGTGCGAATTATAGCAACCTACGAGACCGTTCATTCTTAATATCAGATAGCGAGTAATCATGGAATGAGTAACTCTTCCGTAAATAGAGTTCTAAAGCATGAGAAGTATCAACCATACTATATTCAAATATGACAGGAACTCAATGTCGATGATTTCGGCTGCAGAATTGAATTTTGTGAAGTTCTGTCTCAAAAATATCAAATTATTATTAAAAATGAAATTAATATTGTTTTTAGATGAAACTATTCGCTTCAAATAGCAATGTAAATTGTTATAATTGCTGCATATTGTCTGATAGTAATCCGCACAAGATACACCAAGTCAACATGCATTGTCATCAAAAGTGAATGTTTGATCAGATATTATTGGCCATAATCTCTTATGCCCGGGATACACGAGGCTAGTTTTCCAAGCTAGGATAGCAAACTACTGCTAGTAAACTAGCAAGCTAGTGCGTCTATCCTCGTGTATACAAAACTAGCTTTATTCCAGGCTAGTAAGCTAGTGTCTGAAGCCAGGATAGTTTAATAGGTTGCTGTTCTATTTTTAAAGCTAGTAAGCTTCCCCCACCATTAATTTCACTGTCCTGGCTTATGTTTAGCTTCGTGTGGCCGGGGAAGCTAGTATTGGCTAGTATCCGGCTAGACGCGGTTGTCTTCATCTGACTGCATATTGCGTTCTTTTTTTTACGAATGCAGTTCATTTTACTCAGATGAGTTGCACCGACAACCTATTGGCTCGGCTGACTGAAAATTACTGCCATCATGTAAACAGCATCTTTCGAGCGAGAGCACCAAGCCAGGACAGTTATCTAACTCAACTAGCTTGCTATCCTAGCTTGGAAATCTAGCCTCGTGTGTCCCGAGCATTAGGTTCATTTCTTATTGAAGGTAATTTAAATTCTGACCTATATTTTCAAATCCTTCAAGAGATAATATCTTTTAGACTTAGTTTATTTTATGTAGTGTATGTATGTAACAGTATGACGCAGTCAAAACCCGGAAGGTCTCATAATAGTAAGTCATTTCGTGGGAGCGTTCGATATCATTCAATATCTTACCAGATTTATAAGAATTAACTCCCAACCATAGAAATCTCAATTTAATTACTATTTTGGCTTTAACGAAACGGAACGTCTACACATCTTTTGTGGTGGTACACATCAATTATGGTGTAGAGCCTATAAGGAAAGAGTATTTATATTGAACAATAACTTCCTTACTCTCAAGAAATCAAAAGAAATCATTTAATATAAAGCTTTACTGTTTTTTTTTTGTGAAAAGTACTCTTTCGTTGTATTACTATCGGTATTAATAAACGTTTTCGCATGTCAATCTTTTTATTTACTAAAAATAACATATGCAAATATTACGTTATTGTATTTAAAGAAAAAGAAGATACAAATCATGTACAATTTAAGCGCTACTGCTGTTATAAAAAAATACGCTGTGTATACCGCACAATTAATTAGTTTCTGAGGAAATAGAAAGTATTTTAATTAAATTGTATACATATATTACCCCAAAACATAGTAGCACTAATTGGGTTACCTGCTTTCATTTGCAAAAAAAGCAAGTTGGCATATTAGTCATTAGAATCACAAATTTTATTTAAAAAAAATACAACTAAAGCTGTAATTAATAAAATGATGCTATAGATTTCAGTGTATAAGTATTTAATAAATAGAAACTAGTATAATCCTTCTTAAAGTAGTTTATATTTGTTAGAGATATTTTCCTTATTTACTTAAAATAATATTAAATTGGTCTTCTTATAATCGCATACAAGCTAAAGAAAACTTAACTAGTCCAAGTTAAGTTACATTTAACTTGTATAAATCTAACACATACAATCTACTTGTACAACAGTCTTTGCGTGCTTTATAGTTACTTTCATTTGAGAAATATAGGTGTATTCTAGTGTAAAATTAGTCTAAAATACGTTTAACTTTTAAGTAGTTTACATCGAATACTTCGTTGCGTTCTTTCGCTTCCATTTGACAGGCAACTTTATGCATTCTACTGCCAATAAGACACTTGTGCTGACATTTGTATCTTCTCATTTTTGATCGAACCTCTTTCCTTGGATTAAACGAATGACGAAGATGCCGTTCTTCTGGGTCCGGAACACCCCACTCCACGTCTGGTTGAAGCAAATCTATTAATCGTCGTTTTTTTAGGTAAACAAAAAATTGAATTATCGCACAACAGAATACTGGGAAGCAATTATAAATATTATAGCAATTTGATAAGTCATTTTAGAATTGTGCGAAGCTGCATAAAAGTTGTATATTGTTGTGATAGTATACACGAGAGGACACACATACCAGCAAACCTTCCAGAATTGTGCGGGCTGTTTTCCAGTAATATAATGTATATCGTCTCTAATGTTTGTACACTATATACCCATAAGACGGATATTGATTGAAGTGTTACTGCGAATATTTCAGAAAAGGTTGTTGTTTCCTGGACAAACAGTACCGTTTCCTCAAATTTATGGTTTGGCAATAAAACGGATCCAATTACTGCACCAATGAAACATAATGACCCTAATAAATATATACGGTATTTCATCATATAAGGAATGTGGTTTGTGACGCTAAATAGTATAGATAATAGTCTACAAGTTGCATTCATTATGATTAGGCAGGTCATTCCTAGAAAAAAAGCTGTACACCAAATTTGAGGGGCGTTTAGATATGATAAGTAGCCCGGAACATAAATAAACGAAATGTCATATGAAAAAATGTATTTATAATCGGTGATGTTGAATCCGGTCTTTACTTCACCAATACCAAGTATTCCATGACTAAACACACTAAAAAGTATTATCGATAAAACTATAGCCACTAAAAGAAATTGTACACCAAATATCTGCTGATGTCGAAATTGTCATGCGAGCCCCACTCATTATATGAAACGTTTGCCCTAATGCTACAAACTTTGTTGTTTTGGTAACTGCTTTTACCCATTTAGAGATAATGAAGAAACTTTCGCTGTGTAAGCTAAAGATAAAGTACATTCCTTGCGAGCTGCCAGATGTGAAAATTGTACAAATTAACATTAGTGAAAAACAAATAACAAACATCAATTCTAACAGCAAGAAGATTCTGCTTCTTTTAATACTTGCAATATTCACAATTGCAAATAATATCAACCAAAATAACCATAAAGAAACGAATCTTTGCAGAACGGGTACCTTGTTTTCTGTTGGGTTATCCATAAATATGTAAGTCCAAAATACCTTTGCCGCCAATACAGAATTTGCATTTTCTGGTGGGGTCTTGTCATCATAGCAATGGTCTGTTACATTGTATGTTGTTGTATTTAATACATCATGGCATTTTGACCATGGCAATGTAAGTTGGAATGATAATAAAAAGTATAGTAATAGATCTCCCATGTAGTATATACACTTAACACAACTTACTATGACGTTTACAAGAAACATATAGCCTAATCCTTTCATAATTGGTATCATATATTGCATGTTGATGATACTATGCTGTGTATATTTTCCCAAACTTATCTGCATATATAACGTCGGCAAGCAAATGAATAACATTGCGATAATATCTTGAAAGATGGCTGGTTCGTCGTCGGTTTGAGTAAAGTAACCCAAAGCATCTGGCGTGACACAATAACACAATCCTACTACAACATAATCGCCTACAGAGGACCACATATAATCGTATTTCCATTTTGAACCTTCTGCTTGCCTTAGTTTGTTATCTTGCATTGCATCAGCACCACTATAACTGTCCATGTTGCACACGTCTTTTATGACTTTTGACAAACGTCAATTTGTATAGTGAATGTTATTGGTATCATAACCACATTGTAATGATGCCCATATAGTATATTATGACACTAGTGCATAATCAAGCTTTTAACGTTACGATTATACGAGTATTTTTTAGTATAAATGCAACAATCATTTTAATTAGAAGAAATCAAATCAATAATTTCAATACATGACATGTACCTATTTGTTATTTGACATTTCCTGACATTTCACTGGACTATTAAACGCTTGGGATTGGCTGTTACTAAGCAACCTTTATACGCACGCCGTGCGATAAAGGCCCGATTATACACGCTTATGAGTGTGTTTTAATTGGTGTATGATGCATGCATACTAAAATAGTATATTATGACACTAGTGCATAATCAAGCTTTTAAAGCACGAGTAACGAGTTTAAAGCCACGACGCGAAGCGGAGTGGCTTTAACGTTACGAGTGCTTTAAAAGCTAATTATGCACGAGTGTCATACGATATTTTTAGTATAAATGCAACAATAATTTTAATTAGAAGAAATCAAATCAATAATTTCAATACATGACATGTACCTATATGTCATTTGACATCTCCTGACATTTCACTGGACTATTAAACGCTTGGGATTGGCTGTTACCAAGCAACCTTTTTACGCACGCCGTGCGATAAAGGCCCGATTATGCACGCTTATGGGTGTGTTTTGATTGGTTTATGATGCATGCATACTAAAAAAATAGTTATTTACGAACCAAGTGCGTGAAATCATATTTCGCGAATGAGTGACCAGTTTAAAGCGCGAGCCGTAAGGCGAGCGCTTTATGGACACGAATTCGCGAAATGTTTCACGCACGAAGTTTGTACAATATTTTTTGTACGAGAACTATAATAATAATATATATTGTTAAATACGTAATCGTGTATGACACACTACTAATCTCTTGATATTAATTAAAAAAATTTGAGTTGGCAGTATTGATTATTTGAAATGACATTTTATTTAAAATTATCAATTTCAAAATGGTAATTTATATAATATTTGTTGCTGTTCTGACATTGAATTACATACCTTCCAAATATATCAATTTCTATTTCATTTCCTTTTATTTTCTAGAAAAACAACGAACTGGGTAGCATAGTATTAAGGTTAGGAATTTATGATTTTAAAATGTCACTAAATTAATCAAGTTCCAGTAAGTACCAACTTTACTTTTACGCACTCGTGCTTAAAGTGACTTTTTACGCACGCAAATCGAATCGTGAAATGACAGGTTTTGATAGGCGAGTACAAAATAGTTATTTATAAACTTGGCAAATTAGTTACATATGCTAGCAGCGCCTTACGCATGCTATTTTGCATTTAATTTAAATTATAGACTGTATTCATCGTTGGACGATTAGCGAGTTCACCCGATCGTCGAATATTATTTATATACGATATGACTGCATACTAATTTGCAATTCAAGGGTCCTTTCATATGTAAATATGAAAGAACCCGGTAGCTTGGCGTAAGGCAAGCTGCCGATTGCGAATTCGATAATATATAATAAACATGCTAGATTCTTCTCAAATATGAGGAGAATAAATTGTAATACAACGAAATTCGAATGGTAATGAATATTTGAGTTAATATTATCTTTTAATTGCAAGAGTGCTAACATCTTTTCTATTAAAATTGAACTTTTCGCTTGTATATTAAGTATTTAAACATATAAATTTCTAAGGAAAATGTGAGCATGCCGTTTTTCAGGCCCACTGTATATTGTAAATATTTTCCTGCAATCATTATTGACTTGGTTATTGCTTGTTTCTGTTCAACATAAAGTTTAGTTTTCCATAACTTAACCTTATAATCAGATGTAAATTACTGAATAGTTTCGTCGAAATTTTTATCGTTACAGTTATTATTAACTCTTCGTAATAGTTTGATAGTCAGAAATCGTCAGAATCCTAAATGCTCAGTTGAAAAGTAATCGTGTATACCGGTGTGAAAAGAGCAGCCAAAGATAGCAGCCAATTTTTCCGAAAATACTCGAACGTACATTGGCGTACTGACCTATAATTATTTAAGACCATTTTAATATAAAATTAAAACTTATATTCCTTTTCAAGCTAACACATACAAACACGGCACACCTGCCACACGTTACCAGATCGATGTTTGCTGCAAATATGATCGATTTGCAAAGGGTCCCAGGAGGGCATTACCTAAGATCAAAATTTAAAAATTATATTCTTTTTCAAGCTACCACCTACAGACGCGGCACAGCTGCCTCACGTTACCAGATATATGTTTGCTGACAATCTAAGCTTGATAAAGAAAATAATTTCCATAAACCGTGTCCTGGGAGTCTTCTTCGATTTAACAAAGGCGTTTGATGTTCTGGATTATTCGTTGCTGCTTTCAAAGATTTGGGAAATTGGAATACGTGGAGTGGCTCATGATTTGTTCAGGTTCAGTTCAGTAATCGTACTTCGTTTGTTGCAGTTCCTGGATATAAAAATAGTGTTTTGAACACGTATTATTCGACAGTAATTAACATAGAATACGGTGTGCCCCAGCGGTCGATTCTGGGTCCCACGCTTTTTTTGATCTATGTGAACGATCTATCAATGACATTAAGTGAGGGTGTGTTGTCGCAATATGCAGATGACACTAGCTGTATAGTTTCTGGTGAATCCGTTGAGAGAGCAACTGTATCTGCTGCTGGTGCTGTTGGTGCTATGACTTTGTGGTGTGAGGATAATGGTCTCGTTCTGAATAGTAGAAAGACGGGCCTGCTGCGGTTCGGAACGTACTCTAGATCCAGTGGTGATTCCTTATTAGCTGGCCACCGTGGTTGTGCGGTTGCGGAGGTCGAATCTGTTAAGTTTCTCGGCTTAACACTTGATAGTTGTCTGCGGTTTGAGGAACATTGCATTGTATTGGATAAGAAGTTGAGCTCAGCGTTCTATGGTATGCGCAACCTACGAAAGTGTGTTAACATCCAGCAGCTTCGAATGTTTTATTTTAGTTATGTTGAGTCTCGCTTGCGTTATGGTATTGCTTTTTGGGGCTCATCGCGTGCGGCGGCTAAGGTGTTTGTAACACACAAAAATTATTAGATGTATGGCCAGTGTCTCGCCACGTGAATCATGTAGAACTCTATTTAAAGAATTAAAAGTGCTACCGCTGTGGTCCATTTACCTTTTCGAGATTTTGGTACTCTTTCAAAGAAATAAATTTTCCTTCCCGCGTAATTGCGACATCAATAAACATATGGCCACGAGGTTCGGCGATAGACTGACAGTGCCTTCTTATAGAACAACTCTATACGAGCGCAGTCCGCAGTATAGGGCAGTAAAATATTATAACAGGTTACCGGTTGAGATTAGGCGAACCACCACCCTTTCTTGTTTTAAAAACTCGTTAAGGGGTTATTTGTTGGATGAAGTATTTTATCAGAATCCGAGTTTGTGGCTACAAGATTGTGACTTCCTGTGGGTATTATATTACATTATAATATGTTTTTATGTGTTCCACTGTAATATATTATGTGATGACAATGTCGATGTTTTTTAAACTGACGACAATAAAACTATTATTATTATTATTATTGTTAATTTTTTAAATTTTTATTGAAATGGTCTTAGGTAATGACCCCCTGGGATCCTTTGCAAATCGATTATATTTGCAGCAAACATTTATCTGGTAACGTGTGGCAGGTGTCTGTATGTGGTAGCTTAAAAGAATGTAATTTTCTAGTCTTGGGTAATGCCGCCCTGAAACCCTTTGCAAATCGATCATATTGGCAGCAAACATCGATCAGGTAAAGTGCAGCAAGTATGCGACGTCTGTATGTATATGTTACCTTCATAAAGAATAGATATAATTTTTTTAATTTTCTATTAAAATTGTCTGAAGTAATCCCTAATGGAACTCCTTGCAAATCGATCATATCATCGGTCTGGTAGCGTAGTAAGTGTACGGCGTGTGTATGTGTTTGCTTGAAAAGAATATATTTTTTAATTTTCTATTAATATGGTCTAGGCAATATATATATATAAGTCAGGACGTCTATATATAGTACTCTGCAATAAAATCTGGGACAAACATATTTAAGTTGTGTAATTAAGGTCTTCATGCTCATAGAATGTCAGTTGACTTAATGACAATCTAAATATGCTGTTTGTCACGGCAGATCCGTTTACATACATAGATAAAAAACTTGAAATTTATGCTCATAAGAGTTGCCCCAGATTTTATTGCACAGTACTGTGTACGTTTGGGTATCTTCAGAAAAAATTGGCTGCTATCTTTGGCTGCTCTTTTCACACCGGTATCGTGTATATGCAGAAAACTATATATGTATATATTCATGCAATTGGTTTTGATAGTTGGAAACTATATCAGTAACTGGATCTACGAGTGTTTTAACTACTTTTTACGATTTTTTAAATTGCAAAATAATAGGTTAATTTGCAATTGTTTTCTATGAACACTAGACACTCATTTACATCTTCCTATAGAGTTTTTCAAAACAAACAACAGACTGGTCAACGATATGTATATTGTAGCAATAAACAAATATAAATTTACCATATATTTGCAAAATACACACTTGTGTGTGACTGTATATTAAAGTTATAAAAATACTAAGGCACACAAAACGTTTTCCCCAAAATGAATTTTGTCATTCAAGAATCATTGTAGTATGTACAAGTAGTACATAGGTATCTTATTAAACATATCCATGTATATAAGGATCGATAAATACACAAAAATGTATCATTATTTACGGTAGACAGATAATGTGTATGTACATATATCGTAGTGAAATGCTTACATTCTTTTATGCGCTTGTAGGAAAGCAAATTCGTTTCTTCCTTGCTGAGATTAAATTTATTTTTACAAAAGAAAATTTCTTTGTTGCGAAAACTGGAACACATCCTCAACGAATTCAATAACAGCAGATTTGTTATTGAAGAAGATGCTTCTCTTTGCAGAACTCATATGTTGTCGACGACAGTATTTAATAATACTTAAAAAAATAAAATGTATAGAAAAAAAATTTTTAAATATGTTTATTACAAGCAGCGTTGCAACTTTTCAACAAAATGGTGAAAGCATGTAAGAGTAAATGAAAAACCATATCACTTTAGAAATATGATTCAGAAAGTAAGCACAGGATTGTACCTATATATAATTAATCTTGTCAGATTACTATTTAATTGCATGAAAATAGCTTACCATGAATGCTGTTCTTCTTGTAAAGCTATTTTTTTGTTTCATACATCTTTCAACATAAATGATATATAAAATAAAAACATAAATTATTTTCTAATTTCATCGCGTTTTGTGATCGTTTAGTAATTTAGGTCACCAAATCTCCACAAGTCTTGAGTTGTTATATATAATGTTAAATATGTTATATTTAACAATGGATGAATTGCAAACGAATATAAATAGTAATTTGTAAACTGTAATGTGTCCATGAGCAACTCCGAAACAATGAAAGGGGTGATTTTACATACAAAAGTAAGAAAAAAACTTTCTATGAACTTGGGTCCGGAAATGCTTCTTAGGGAGCTACCGCACTTCAGAGATGACGTCACAAAAGTGTTTTTTTTTGTCATTTAATCTACTTTTAATTACAATTCAAATTTGGTACATGATTTACAAATGGTAATTTATACTTTTTATGTTTATTGGCTAATGACTAATGCATACAGGGTTGGAGGCAACTCGACGTGTAAACCGTACTAGAGACGAAAACCTTCTAACAAATTTTTCTGCAGAAAACATTTACATTAGTGGCAAAACGTCGAGTTGGTAGACTTTGCATTTTTTGTACTTTGCATAAACAATTTATTCAAAAATTAGAACGTTGTGACCAAAAAGCCCGCATGGATTATAAAAGCAACTATTGGACAGTGACCGGCATAAATATTGCAACATCTGGGAAATTTGTTTATTATCAAAACTTCCTAAAAATTTTTTAGGGGATAGGTTGTGCATGTCTAAGAACCCCAAAATTTATTTTGACACTCGTCACGTGATCACTAGTATGGCGGTAAATTTGAAAAATATGCCACGAATCTTCAAAAAGTGAGGTTAGATGACATCATATCCAAAAAACTTACTTGAAAAAGTTGCTTAGAATTCAAATTTGTAGTCATATGCAAAGTTTTGCAAACATATTAAAAAAAAATTAAAATCACAATTTTTTCAAATATTTTTTAATTGAATTATTTCCATTTTTTTCATTTTTAGCTGCTCAACTGTAGTAATATTACTAAATTTGGTTGATATTCAAACAATTTGGTCAATTTTTGCTTAATTAATACAGCAAAAACTGAAAAGTACGTTTTCACTATGACAGTTGTTGTTGCAACGTACTGTATCTAGTAGTAATAAACAAAATTTTACAAACTTTTATTGAAAAATATAATTTTTTCTTTTGCTTTCTGCGTTAAAGTTGAAACCATTAGTCCAAAGCTGATAACACTACATGCACGTACCGAAGGTATTAGAGTAGGTTTTGAAATTAAAGAACAACGAATAATAAACAATAGGCAAAATGAAAATAATTTAATGTCTATGAAACTCAATAAAAGTAAATAAGTAATAATTAAGTACCTACTTTATTTTAGCGAAATACTATAAATTACTAAATAGATAAATTAGATTTAAATTGACAATGACTAATAAAAATGGACATGTAAGTCGGAATGGAAACTTCTAAAACAGATAGTTATTATTTGTATAAATATGTTTTTTTTATATAAAAAAATATTTAAATTTCAGCGTGTCCCCCATCTCGTTCCATACATATGGTTCTTCTGTGGATTTCTTTGTATACATTATTAAGCATATTAGGATTTATTTCAAAAGCACAGTTTCGAATTACAGGTTTTAAATGTTCTATATTTCTAAATGGCCGGTGCTTGTAAACAGAATTTTTTAGCCCCACAAAAAAAATCCAATGGTGTAAAATCCGGAGACCTTGCCGACCATGGATTTTGAGAGAACCGACCTATCCATCTGTTTTGAAATTGATTCTGTAACCACCTTCTTACATTAATTGTGGAACGCACACTAGCTCTGTCCTGCTGAAAATAAAAGCTCCTTCTTTCTGCGAAGGACATATGATCTAAAACATCTGTCAGTGTAGTTTGTAAAAATAATAAGTAACGTTCGGAGTTTAATCTATTTCTAAAGAAAAAAGGCTCCACTAATCTAGAATTAAAAATACCGCACCACACATTTACTTAAAAAAAATATTGGTCTTTGCTTTCAATAACAAACTCCGGATTTTCGGTAGCCCACCATCTACAATTTTGGGAACTGACAGTTCCTTTCAAAGAAAATGTTGCTTCGTCCGAACAAAGAATGTTTTTTGAAAAATTAAAATTTTCACCGATCGATCCTTGCAACCAGGCACAAAAATCAAATCGGGCATCATAATCGCGATATGGATGAAATTTATTTCTTTTTAAAATTCTTCGTACAGATCTTTCCTCAATATTTTTAGTTGTTGCAATTACGCTTACTGCTGTTTGGGGAGTTTCTGCGACTGCTAAAAGCACATTTAAAGTACCATCATCGCCAGTCACTGGCTTGTTATGAGGGGTTTTATTTCTGTTTCCTGCTGAACCTGTTTCTTTAAACTTTTTCATTAACCTGGATACAGTAGAATAATGATTTGATTTATTGGGATGACGATCGTTTTTTCTGCAGTTTTCCTGGTGGTTTTATAATTATCATCGCAAATTAAGATAATTTCGACGTCGAGATTGAAACGCCATTTTAAGAAAAAAAAAACGCAATACGGCCACAAACATAAAAAAATAACTTAAATAAAATGTACAAATATTAAAAGATAAACTAACAAAGATACTAATATTAGCTGAATGATTTAAACGTCTAAATTTTTATACTCTTAATATTTTGTTTACTGTATCACTGCACCACGGCAAACTACATTATTTTGTTGTTTCCAATTTCAAAGCCTAACAAATATGTATGTATCTATTTTTAGAGTTTGATTTATTAGTTGTTTAATATTATTAGTTATTGTTTAAACGTTTTTGCTTATTGAAGTATCCTCATCATTTACTAAAAGTATTAATTATTTAGTTTATTAAATTTCCTAACTTTGAAATCTACTTAAAAACCTTCGGTGCGTGCAATAACACTGTGAAGCTGAATGTTATCAGTTTTGGACTAAAAATTTCCATTTGAATGCAGAAAACAAAAAAAATAATTTTCTATAAAAGTACCTAATGTTTGCTAAGTAGGTTAGAATGAAACTGTTTGTAAAATTTTATTTATTACTTCTAGATTCAGTACGTTGCAACAACAACTGTCCTAGTGAAAACGTACTTTTCAGTTTTCGCTGTATTAATTAAGCAAAAATTGACCAAATTGTTTGAATATCCAGCCAAATTTAGAAATATAACTACAGTTGAGCAGATAAAATGAAAAAAATGGAAATATTTTTTTTCTAAATATGTTTACAAGACTTTGCATATGACTACAAATTTGAATTCTAAGCAACTTTTTCAAAGTAAGTTTTTTGGATATGATGTCATCTAACCTCACTTTTTGAAGATTCGTGGCATATTTTTCAAATTTACCGCCATACTAGTGGTCACGTGACGAGTGTCAAAATAAATTTTGGGGTTCTTAGACATGCACAACCTATCCCAAAAAAATTTTTAGGGTATTTCGATAATAAAAAAAGTCCCATATGTTGCAATATTTATGCCGGTCACTGTATATTTATAAATTAACTTTGAAGTAACATGCCATGAAATCAATTTCAATGAATTGGTACGTTTTACTAACTATTGCAGCACTAGATGATGATACACAAGATTTTACTTATAGTCAAATTAAATTAATTAATCAATTATTTAATTAAATTAATAAAAGAATGTCCAAAGAGTCATGAAAGTCAGGGTATTAAGCATGAGCAATATTGAAATGTGAAAAATATACAATTAGCTAACGTTAAAATAACACCATAGAATATACAACGGTGCATCACAAATCTTGAGGCTCTATTATTACTAGTTGATGGAAAACTTGAAATCAGGCAATTTTCCTTGCAACAATTTTGACAAAAATAAATTTCAACATGAAATCATTCGCGTAATTTTAAGATTCATTTATAGACTAGTGAACGAATAATAAGCTACTTAACGTGTTTGACAACAAATACCTATTTTTATTCTTGAAAATAAAGTATTTCAAGAGTATTATTTAATTTGTCCATTAAAACCAAATAAGAATACGTTAGATAGGTTACTTAAATCACTTATTCTTCATTCACAATATACAATTAAGTTTGAATATCACGTTATTTCTTGTCGATGATTGTTGCCAATAAACATTATCATAAGCGAAAAACTGCCTTCTCCAAATTTTTCACCTACATTGATAGTAGAGTTTTAAATGTGTAAAAATAAAAATCTTTGGAAAAGATATACATAGATGCTTTCGTACATACGAGCGTGAAGCTTACAGTTTCGATTTATGCAAATTATGTATACTCCCACAACCTATGCATAGAAAACACCCAGTAATTTATGGCGTCAATATTTTCTATGAAACATAAGGTATTCTAATTCTATATCTACAAACTGTCACACGTGCACAGTTTCTATTTTATTTATTACTATTCTCTAAACTATAGAATTAGTTTCGTATGAAGCCATGTAATATACTTATTCATGTTTAATTTAATATATTATAGTATATTAATACTATACTATATTAAATCTATATATGACTGGTTTCATCACATGAATTTACCATTGGTTGCTAACGCCATTAGTTTACAATCATCTAATCTTAGCGTTTAGTTTTCATCACAATGTTCTTCGAAAACTTTTGTTTCAATTTCTTTAAGTGCATTGTGAAAAATAATCTTCACACTTTTTGTTGATTTAAAATATCTGGGGGATTATTCTCGAAACAGTGGAAAAATAGCACTCCCAGGGAGTAACTTTCACCGCTCACTCCTCGATACTACTCGTTACGAAAAAGTGAGAAAGTCAACTCCAGAATAGGAATTATTGAAATTGTAGGAATTTTTTGACAATTCTCTTGAAATTTCCATTCCCTCAGATTCGAGAATAACCCCCCTGGTAGTATGTATATGTACAAGGTTATTCACGGAACTGGTTCGTTAAAACTTTCCGATGTTCCTGAAATTCTACAATCCTAAAAACTTATAGTTACTGATAATATCATTTGTCCTCATTCACGAAATTATTTACGCCTTTGTGCTATTTCCGGCTCACCGGAAGTTTACGTCAACTTTCTTAATTTAAATAGCATGGTATATTTTTTAGTTTTTAGATCGCCCATGCAATTCTGCATCAAAACTTACCAAGGTACCTAATAGCCAAAATCAGCTGTTTTTGAGTTATTCATTTTTTTTTCAAAAACTCAGCCAACTGCAACGTTATGTTAAAATCTCTGTAGTTCGGTAACCATTGCAGGTGAAGACTTCATATTTGACATGTTCCCCAGCTGAAATACAACGCATCAAATCTGGGCCTTCGAAATTATGTCTATTTATACAGGGTTGTCCAATCGATGAAAGTAACTTTTTTTTTGTAATTAACACCCTATATATTATTTTTGAATACACTTAATAATTATCTATCATTCATTATCAGACATATTAGGTTCTATCTTTTTACGGTTTTCGAGTTATCAGAGATTCCCTGGCGAAAGACTACGCAAATTTTCCAATAAAATGTTAACTATGTACATTTTCGGCAACGTGTATTTAAAAATTATTTTTGTTTGATCAAAATTAATTGACTAATTAGTAGGTAACAAGATACAATATTAGAATGTTTTTCTTTGACCTTGTTATATTATAACGTCACCACCACATTAAACAAAATTTAAAAATTTGAATAATTTTGGATTGTACTAGATTTTTGTGAAAATATTTGTACCACCAAGTTATTTTTGATTAGAATTGATAAAGCGGCACTGACGAATCGTATTCTATCTAACAAACGTCTTCTGTAGTTCTTTTGAAATCGTAAGAACTAGCCAGCATTATTTCCAGTTCCTTCATAGATACATATATATTTTTCAAATATGATGTTGCTTTTCCCCACAATTCCTTTCCGGCAAACAGGCATTTATAATTTCCAATATCTGAATACTTTTTATATTCTTAAGTACCGTCTAAAAGTAAGAAATTTTTACCATATTTTTGCATGTGGAGCATCCTACTTCATGGTCCAAAAACAATCGGCCAGCATGCTAAGATTCCATTTACCTAAATATTGCTTTTCCATAGTTGAAATCTTCTGATTAAGGGTTCTCCTTGCTCATCGCTTGAGTTTTCGAAAATAAACAACTCTAACTCTAACTTTTTTGAATGCTTACTAAAACGCTTTCTTCAGTGGATTGAATAGTTCCTCAAACTTTTTATTAGTAATCGTGTTTATGAACTCAGAAATAATCATTCTTTAATTTTTGCATCACTGAGTTTAGGAAACTTCTGTTTTAAATACATGAAACGAAGAGTATTATCCATGATTTGAAAGAAATTAATCATGGTTTTGTATGTAATGGACAAATTTCGAATACATACTTAAAAACACGATAAGTACGCTTGGCGGTAATCGTGAGACAGGAATCATGTTAACCGGCATATCTTGCGATTTTGTTTCATACCAGTTGGGAAGCAATTCTTTCGTCAGTGCACTACATATTTTTGAACAGATTTTAAAAATTTAACTGAAACTGTAACAATGCGTTAAATTATTTTAGGTATTTTATATTTTTCGAAATGTATTACCCTTCGAAACTGGAAGTATGAATATGTAATCTGTTTATTTCTTATTATAAATGCATGTTACTAAAAATCTAGATTATTTTCTTTTAAATTTAGATATAAAGAACACATAAACATGAAAGAAAACGAAATCTACATCACAGTTTACGATTAACATATGTTCTGCCCTTCCCTGTTTTGAGCAGACCTTTACGTGATGCACGGACAGGTATAATCATACATATCATGGTGGTGATATATCTGTTGTACACTCACTGACTGAAATTTACTGCAAATTGCGTAGCTGGTAGTTTCTTATCTCTATCCACCCACTGACTACGCAGTTTCTTCTGGATTTATGAAAGATAGACACCTGCCCACTCTGTACAGATAATAGCTCTGTATTGCAACACAAAGCGTTATTTATTAAGAAAATGCATCAAAGGTAAATATTGAATTTTAATTGAGATTGTTATGATAATTATAACCGGCTAATACATAAATGTGAAACTACATCATGATATATGTATAAATTGTACAATTATAGACGGAAATATCAGCAATATAAGATTTTTCATCAATATGGTACCGTAAAAAAATTGTATTGTGTAGTAGTTAGTATTCGGTTTGAATAATTGGCGCACTTCTCTGGAAGTCTTGCTACTGCTTCGCTTTTATTATCTTGCTTGTGATATTAACCAATTTCAAAGTGATTCTTTTGATTTAATAACTAACACTGAATTTCATTTTTTAAAATGTTTATTGAGATTGAAATGTTGTGATTATACTGACTAACGGGTCTATGGCCGCAGTGGTTAGGCGGCTGACTATTGTTGTGAGAGGACGATAGGCACCAGGGTTCAATTCTCTGGAGGGACGGTGACATTTTTTCAGAGAGTTTAATCCCGGATCGACTTGCCATTCGCTGTTGGGAGCAAAGTGATTAACAGTGCGGCATCATAAAAGGCGATATGATGCTGTCACAAAGCCGTTTAAACACAACTTACACACACAGAACTACACCGCGAGAGTTGCAGTGGTAGCCAGACAAGCAATACAGCTTACGGAATCACTGCAACTAAGCACCCACCATACATTAAAAATATATATATATATAACTGAGCTCTAGCTGATTTATAATATGAGAAAATATCTTGAAATTTAGTTTTGAAATGCTTGTATCGTCAAGCGATTTATGATAATATGGCGTGAAAGTTATTAGAAATTTTATGTGACGTGAACTTTAGAATTACGTTATATAGAGTTGTAACTGATGTGTATGGAATCTCGTATCATTATGCTCCCCAGTATCAGCTTTATCATACCAAGTAAATATTCGTGATTTTAATTCGTCGGTTAATGACAGTTAACGAAAGCTTTCGTTATTACTATCACGACTAACAATAAGACTGGAAGATATATCGATGTCATCGTCATCCGATATTGAATCTAAAAAATATTGATGTATTGAAAAAATATTTAGTTTTGGATTTTGCATTGATTTTACATTACACTAAATTTTAATTCACAAAAAAACCATGGGAAAACAAGGGAATGTATTCCTTTGAAATGTGTTTCTTTGAAAATCGTGAACATCTATTATTAAAAACCAAAACGTTAAAACATAAGCAAGTAGCAAGTAACCTTATTATTAGTCAATTTCAACACCTACAAAAACTAAACATGTAGGCTAAAATTTGTGGTGATAAAATTGTCGGATCATTCTTCTTGGATGATAATTTGAATAGAGCAGCGTACTTGAAATTGTTAGAAAACAATATAGATCCGATATTGACTGACATTGTTGAAAACGATGATTTGTATACTGAAGACGTATTATATGTCTTTTCCAACATGCTGGAAATCGTCCCCATTACATTGAACCTGTTCGACAATATTTGAATCAAAGCTTTCTTGGACAATGGATTGGAAGGACAGGTCACATTGAATGGCCAGTGCGATCACCGGATTTGTCTTTACCTTATATTACATCAAGGAATTCAAAAATGCAATAATATATAGGGTGTTCCATTTAAATAAACAAAGTAACCTGTCGTACAGACAAAACTGAGCACTCTGTATAAAAGAAAATATTTTCTTGCTATAGAAGAACTAAAATAAATAGCAAAGCCACAATCAGCCCCATCAGGAAGATGCCACACCTTGTATGTGGTATCGTTGCAATACGTTTTCTTTGTTTAACGTGGTGGGGTTTATAGCATTAATATAAATAATTTAATACCCAGTAATAAATAAACAAATGTTTGCAACGATACCCCACACAGGGTGTGGCA
>CM043017.1:91942759-91969729 GCA_023690525.1 Holotrichia oblita | reverse complement strand
TTAGAAGTCATTAGCCCCTTTAATGTATTATTATTTCTTATATTTTTGAATCTATCGATTCGAATAGAGCATAATTTACGCTTTTCCCAAAGACATATTCGTTGTCGCAACTAAAACTTGCATTTTGCGCTCGATAACAGCAGCTTACATTGTTATTTGGAAAGAAGCAAATATGATTGCAAATAAAGTTGATCCAATGAAACGATTTACTGACTGCTACCGCCACAGACAGAGCTATGAACATTATTTATGCAGTATTCATTATTCTGGGAAGATATATTCCATTCAGCTGACGATGGCGTTTCAAATTCAATGGCATTTGGATGCACTTAGCAAGCTTTTTGCGTGGTGGTGCTGACTTGCACTCCGTAAACTGTATTACTTGTCTGTCATTACTGCAACTCTCGCGGTGTAGTTTTGTAGGTAAATTGTGTTCAAATGACTTTGTACAGCATCATATCGCCTTTTATAATGCCGCGCTGTTAAACACTTTGCTCCCAACAGCGAATGGTAAATCGATACCGATTTCAACTCTCTGAAAAAATGTCACCGTCCCTCCAGAGGATTGAAATCCGGCTCCTATCGTCCTGCCACAACAATAGTCAGCTACCTAACCACTGCGGCTATTGACCCGTTTAGATGTAGAGACATGTTGTCTGTATTATATTATGAAATTTTTGTAAAAATAATTAGCAACACATCACGTTGTTAAATAATTAATTAATTTCTCGCTTCAATTTATAGCATTTACTGAAATTCCATTGATATCATTTATATAGACTATGTCCGATGTCACTTGCTAAATAGATTTTGTGCAGACATTTATGATGACAACCACTACTATTTCAATAACAACAGCTGCGGTAATAATATGCACTCGATTAGCTAATATTCGAATAATAGTAGAAACATTTGTCAACAACATTAGATTCTCTTAATGCCATCTTCGTATCTCATTTTAATGAAACTAACTTAATTTCTGTTTCAGGTAAGCAATAGGAAATTGTCCATGTACCGTCAAGATTGTAAGTAATAAGATTCTATATAATAAAAATTAAAATATTTTCATTAGCAGTACTTTACCCATGTTTTGTTTGCTTTTCTCTTAAATGAAGAATTAAAAATATCATATTCAGTCTTATTGATAGCGATAAGTGATTCATTAATTTGATTTTAAACACAGTCACTTTTGTTTATATCTTCCAAAAGCAATCATACTTGCGCTATGTTGCTACGAATTATTAATATCATAGATAATTCATAGTAATTTATTCAATTATCAATACATTTTCCTATATAAATAATAATACGGAAATCCGATACATTCTGAAAACTGTAGCGGTTTTTGCATAGCGAAAACGAATAACCACGTAGTGTCATTCACACATTTAATTAATGGATAATAATAATTCTGGCATTCCTTTATGTAAATCCTTGATAATCAGGGATGTTTAAGCAGCTTATATGTATATGTAGAAAAACACCAAATCAATCTAAAGAAACTTAAATACTAAATCATGTCAAAAAATGAGAGTCAAAAAAAGTCAGCAAAACTATTTTGTGACAAGCATTTATGCAGATGAATTTCGAATTTATTTTTGTAAAAATGTTAATTAACTAATTGGATTTTTTAAATTCAGTATACACTAAATATAAACTTTTAATATACCAAAAAGAAATTTAATACATGCACCTTTTTCAGATTGTTGGTATGATTTATACTACAAAGTTTTCAAGCTGCTTAATATACATACTAGGGTTAATGCATGAACTCTGTGCTTCTCAACTTTTGTAATTTGCCGCACAACATTTACAGTTACCTTTGTTATGTGTACATACTATAATGCTCCTAGCGTAACAATTTTTATACTACATTTGATGTAGCAAGTTTACAAAGTACATGCGGTTTACTGCATAGCGTTAGTTTCTGATAAAATAAATTTAATTTAAACGGTTTCCGTAATTCGTTGTACGAAGGCATCTTTTACACTAAAGATAATGGGAATATAAATTTGACTTGCAGGTATTACCACATCAAAAAGACAATAGTGGTTTAAAGTGCAATATTGAAGTAAAGTTTTTAATCCAAAACTGCTCTGATCTGAATATATCAAAGTTATTATAATTAGGGTGCACGAGACTTGGGAAATAGTTCTAATGAGCACTATTATATTTAGAGGAACACAATACAATGTGAAAATATTTGTCACTGTTATAATTAATTCAATAAGCAACTTTGCGGAAAAAACGCGAAAATAATATACTACACTGCCATCCGTCTCGCGTTTTCGACTATAAGAAATGATGTGCTTAGATACAAAAAGTATTCGTTTTGTACAGAATTCTAGAAAACTTCGTTTAAAACAGTTCACATTACCATCAATTAAATGTGCCACAATACTTCATTACACTTCTATAAAGTTATTGGGTTTTTTATATTAAAAAATGCCTCTTCTATTTGCCCCAGACTATAACATGATACAGTGTTATAAAAAGACTCTGACTCACGTTTTCTACTTATCTTTTATATCTTCAATAATCTTTACCATTTTTTCTGCCATACGCTCAATGTCTTCATTCTATTACTATTGTGTACTTCTATTTTTACCTTTTTCTTTACGATATTTCGTGTTGTGTTTCTGCCATACTTGACAGTATAGGTTTTATTACATGTATATTCGTGATTGCGCTTTGATTTCACTATATTCAACATTTTACCTCCGTTTCCACGTGATTGTATCGTGTTACAACTATTTCATGTTTACATCTAATTGATGTCTAAGAATTAATTTTTGTCTAATCGTCATTTATCTTTAAATTCCTGTAATGTGTGTGTGTCCATTCTTATCGCATTATTTAGTTGTACAGGGTGCTTCATTAATTATGGGAAATATTTTAACTACCTGTCAAATAATGACCATTGACCAAAAATAGCCAAAACCATTTGCCGCACTGACTTTTATTATGTCCTCATTTTTTCGAAATATCTCGATTAATATTAATTTGAGGTCATATGTGGCTTACTATTTTTCTATTCACAACTTATTGCTCTTTTAGAATTTGATTAAAAAAATACCATATGCTATTTGAAAAAAAAAAGAGTTGACTTGGCTATGACCTTTGTATCTTTCTTTATAGTGAAAACAGTAGCGCCATCGAATGAGCCCCTTCATATAGTTAAAGTTTTGTCTAATACTTTTCTTCATAACGCTAATTGTTTCGAAGATATTACAGTGTTACACTTTAAATGGACCACCTTGTATAATTCTTTGATGAAACTACTCAGTACCGTACTACTGATGCCGATCTGCAGGTCACTGTGTAGCGGTGGTTCGTTGTGTAAGTCTTCCACTTATTCTGAGGCATAGGGTACGTATGAGTTGACATATGTATAGTGACTATAGTTGCCTTGAACAACCTGTATACACCAGCATTTTTTGTAAGAAGATTTTCTCCTCTAGCGTGGTGTACACGTCTAGATACCCCGACTTCCTGACATCTCTTACCCATCGGGTTTTCGCCATTAACGTGGTTGACACGTCCAGTTACCGTAACCTTCCGGGATCACCCACCCATTTACATTAGGGTCGATATGTTGAGTTAATAAATTTTGTATTTTGTGTTTTTATTTTACTTTATTTTGTGTTTAGTTAAATTTTGTATTATATGTACAGTCTGTTCCAAAATTAATGTCGCTGCCAAGGCTAAACAAACACATAAAAATGATGTTTCCCATAATCCAATACGATTTTTCATTAGTGAATACTAATCTTGTAAATGCGGTGCAAACCAAATATCGATTAAACTTCATGCATCTAATTTGCATTAGCAGTTATAACGTGCTTTTCGGCACAGGGGTGACATTAATTTTGGAACAGACTGTACATATACATGTTACACTTTTAGAGCGTTATTGATTGACGTATTAGTGTAGAATTGGAATCATAATGACAAATTGAAATAAATTTTACGGTTAGAATTAAAAATTGACGACTATTTTGTAAGAATATAGATAATTGATTGCAAGAAAATTATTTAAATTATACGCTTATTCTCAGATGTAATATTAATTACACTAAGCAACAATTTTTTTTTATCGCCAACCGTCAATACAGCCGTACATTACCATAGCGATTTTCGGATGTAAACAAACACTATCTTACTGTAACAGTCAAACATTTTACCTGCCCCTAATCTTTATAAACATAGCCATAACTGTACGACATTAAACGAAAATCGTTTGTCGCTGTGAGGGCTTCAATAGTTTTGTCGCGAATTATTTATAGAAAATAATGAATTATATTTTTACGGTTGGCGATAAAAATTTGTATGCACCACGTCACTAAAGTGTCTTTATCGAACTCGCCTATTACTCGCCTCGCTCGCTTCGCTCACTCGGCTCATAATCTCAGACTCGTTCAATAAAGAATCACTTTACTGACTTGGTACATAAATAACTATTCTTTAGTAACTACGTACAGTTTTACTTACTGTCACAATAATAACAAATTTATTCTGGCACGTCAGGTTTTGGTACAAACCTTCTGTCTTCAAATGTGTTCCTTTGTGCTTGTCTTTTATACTGTTCTACGGTACTTTCTGATATCAAACTCGAACAATAATCAGCCAACATTTCACTGTTTCACTTGCCCTGATAACATTTTTCGATTACAGAAATGTCTTGATGAAATCTCTCGTAGTGTTCATTACTGACGTCGCCGAGCTTCGGAGGAAAGAAATTCAGGTTATGTAGGCGAGTGTAGAAAATGTATTTTAAGGGTCATGTTACAGCCCAGTTCATGGTAACTTCTAAGTAGTTCATTAACAATTGCTATGTAATTGTCAGATTTTGTGTTTCCTACAAAATTTTTGCTCACACTTTTAAAAGCATTCCAAGCACCACGTTCCAACGCATTGAAGGTTGGAATCCACGACCATCCGTGCCTTATGAAGTATATTCTTTTGTCCAGGAATATACTGAGCCCCGACTGGCCAATCTTTAACAAACTAGTGGGAATTTCTCGGTCGACTGTCCCAGTCACAAAAGAAACAGCAGTGCTTTGTGTAAGCCAAATTGTAAACCGAGTAGAATTGCTACAAGTTTGACGTTAGTGCTGATATGCCACGTATACGCTTTGTAATTAATTTTGTCGAGAAAACGAGTCATTCCTTCATAATATGAAGATTTCTTCATATGAACTGCGTAGCCAACCGGAATGGATCGATAAACGTTTCCTATGCGAAGAAGGTCAGCTTTCAAACTCAATTTCGAAGCATCGATAAAACGACGCCATTCTTCTGGGTTGTGTTGACGACCCAATATCAGAATCAAATCAACGACATTATTGCAGAATAAAAGACCTTCTTCGGTTGAAAAATACTGTGACAGTTCTTTCTGGCGATTACGATACACAGAAGTATGTGTTCCCGGAGCTAATAGCTTCCATTCTTGAAGTCTAGATCCTAGTATTTCTGCTTGAGTTTTTGACAAGCTAAGATCTCGAATAAGGTCATTCAATTCTGACTGATTTACTAAGTGAGGTCCGTCTTCTAGACATGGCAAATATTCATCATCGCTGGCCGATAATAACTCGAAAATTTCTTCCTCTGCATCTGTAATGGCATATTCCTCACCCGAAACACCTATAAGTCTGGGAAGCCTTCTGAATGAGGTACTGGACGAGTAACAGAAGACACCTTAGCGTAACTAATATTTTTTTTATTTTTCTTGGAGAGCCCGAAAGTTTTCGTGCAGCAAAAGTAGCAATAAGACAAATGGTCCGTTTGTTCGCGCCAAATCATAGGTCTTGCAAATGGCATCGCGCTGTTCTTACCGTTTAACCAGCCCCTCGGAGTAACAGCACACCGTGCGCAGCAAATGAGGAGCCCATTTCTTGTCCTAATATTTAATTTTTAGACCAAAATTGTGAAAATTTTATCTCCATTAAAGGCGTAATATTCCGTTTATGTCGTTGGGTAATGAATTCTCCACATACATAAGAAAAGCTGTTGGGATTAGTTGTACACGCACGGTACATTATAAAATAAAAAGACGTTCAGCTATCATAAGCAGAGTTAAATTGAATCTAATGGGCCGTGCGTAGCTCCTTATATACCAACACAGCCGGAAATCTACAAATTCCTCATTTCACTGGCTTCAGAGTGTGGTTAAAATGCTGTGACTTAGAAAACAGGCAAGGACATGTTCATACATGTCCACTAATGCTTGGAACGACAATATATCTTGTAAAAGTTACTTAGAAATTCTGTAAAATCGTAAAATGTAATGTACCTTTTGAAACACTATTTACAAAAAATTCTCAAAATCCTAACGTGACATTTATAATTAGTTTCAGGATTAGCATGAAAAAACGAAATAAACTACACATAATGGTGTATGGGAAAAAAAAAAATGTGTTGGGCAGCGTTATTTAACTTAACTATAAATTCTTTTTCACAAAATTTAAAAATTTGTTTTTAGAATATTGGGGTGTGGAATTAGACAGGTAAATCCAAAGTTATATTTATTCTTGTTGGTCTAAATATGAGTATAAAGCCAGTTTATATAACTTAGTATCATCTACATTATCAACATTTATTTCAATTAACTTAAAGTAACTGAATTATATCGCTATATTGGCGCCATTGGCGAACTGTACAAATGTTAAAATACGTCCATAATTCCAAGAACGTAAAAATTGATTTTCTTCACATTACGGAAATAATAATTTAATATTGTTATAATTGTATTAAGCGAATTGATATTGTTATGTATCTACATTAAAATAGTAAGTATAAGAATCATCACAGCGTTTAGCATGTCTCCTATCTGTCTAAGCTTTTCAACTTAAACAATCTAATTAAAATCCTACATAAAAACAGCTTTCGATTAAATACAACTCTTACCAGATAAAGCAAAACAAAATGAGAACGCGTGGATGCAACACAGTAATTATACTGAAGAGCACACAGCAGTAAGATGAAAAATTATAATTACCTTTTTTTTATTCGAACAGGTGAATGCAGCAGACATAGAACTAAAACATATTCAACACAAACTACTCAAAAACTTCCCTAATTTAGCAAGCGATGTAGGATATCTCATTAATTGAACACATGCAGTAAGTAAAGTTTCGGACCAATTTTCAACTACAACTTGTAATAAACAAGTAAGAGATGTAAATAATTTACTAACTAAAGGAAATAGTATAGTGTTGCGCTGAAGATATAAAATGAATGTTTTATAGTTTGTAGTTCTTTACCAAACTAATTTACGAATTTTGGACAGTAAATCTCTTAATTGTTGCTTGGCTATCACAATATAAGTACTGTACAGTGATATTCTATTCGTTTCTACCTAATTTCATACATTTGCTTGGAATCAGTGAGGAATCAATAATTTCTCAATTCGATCGTCTTCGCATATTTATGAAATAGAAGAATATTTTGTACATGACTAGCCTCTAAAATTATAAAAAATTATCAGAATGTTTTCTAGACACACTCTTAGTACCTACTTCTTATCACCGTTTTTCATCTAGTTTCTCTTAACATACCAGCTATTCTACTCGTGTTTTGACCTATATTAATAAAGAAGAGCTTTTTATATTCATATTAATGTTTTTTTTTTCATTAAACGTCCTAGTTTTCCCTGTACACAAACTGTTGAGTTCTCACTAGAATAGAAGTAATTTAATTCTACTTAAATAAAAACCCCTTGATTTAATAAATTTAGTACTTTAAATTTATATGTACAAGTACCCTTGTGTACACCTTATTGCCATAAGAAAAATGTCATAGCTCTTTAAGAATTCAAAAGGACTTCCATACTCACAGTTTCACGTTTCAGAAACATATTTGAAATTGCGTGGCAATTCAGAGATCCTAATATGAAGCGCTCGGCAAACATATCAAAAGTTATGTATGTGAGTATAACTATTTTGCAGTATCCTTGCATTTTTCCTTTCCTCAAAACTTTTAAGAAACTTTCAGTATAGATCGTATATTACGGATTTTAAACATAAGTTATATCAGATTCAACCGACTTTTCTTACGAGATCCCGCTTCGTCCAATTTAACTCCCTTTTTTCGTAAATTTTATACTTTTAAAAATTTGAAGAAAGTTATAATAGCTGTGGAAGACTAATTTACAGAACAAACAAAATATGAAAGACATTTCATACGACAGAAACTGTATTAAATAGCTCTAGGTACTTTGAATTTATAATTTGTTTGTTTTTATAATAATGTAAAAATATATCTATGTAATTATTGGGGCTGGGCGATACCGATATTTTCGGTATCGCGTAACGATACCAGTCGACGTATCGATACTTACCGATGTATGGATTCCGTGCAGATTATCGATTCCGAGTATCGTTAAGTATTTACCTTGAATTGATACCTAAAAATGATGTGTAGATATGATTTTTTTGAGGTCGATTTCAACAATTATGATAAAGAACATATCTACGGTATCAAATTTACAATATTATAATACTTTGGCTTTTTTGTAACAATTATAGTTATTGTGCGGGAATTATTTCAATAATATTGAAATTATTCCCCCATTCATTAATATATAAATCACTATACGAAAAGTAGTTCCATTAATATTTGGCTGAAAACGATTCATTTCCGAGATCAGTTATTATTTTATAAAGTTGTTCGTTCATTTTTTGACACCTGAAAACCATTTTCGCAGATTTCAATGCCATATTTACAAATTGCTGGTATCTTACTAAAGTATCTTTTGGATCTACTACAGTTGATCCAGTAATTGCAGGACTAAGGGTAAATATTTGTACAAAAAAATTAAAAAAGCTCAATTTAACGATTCTAACGGTCTTCATATACAGTGTGTCCCTTAAATGCCTATAAATCTTCAGGTAAAACATTCCCTTTATGTATGCTTAAAGGAAATCTTGAAAAAGCAGGTCGTTGAAAGTTAGTTTTCTTATACGAGAGTGTTAAAGTTGATATCCTTAAAGTAGAATTTCATGGAAACAATAACGAGAACTTTAATGATGGCCACGTCTCTGCTTGATAGGTAACGGATTTCCACTAATGTACTTATAATTAATATCGAAATGACACTCTAATTATTCTTTTGGAAGAAGTGTTAAAAATTATACAATTAGGAAAAACTACGCGTGGCAACAATGCATGCATGCGTATAATGGCATTGTGAAAGTTAGTTTTTTGACATTAGTCAAAATAAATTGCCTGTCGTGACGTTTGACGTTTGCATTGCCATTTACCTTCAGATCCTGTTTCGTTGTGTTTATTTGCGTTTCTCTGTGCGGTTATTTGAAAAACATCGTATATCTGTTGAAAATGAGGCAGCGGCAATCATTACGGAAGATATGCTGCGGCGTGTTCAATCAGCCATTACTTCAAGGGCAATGAAATGCCTAGAAGTTGGTGACAGGAATTTTGAACAGTTATTGTAAATTTATAAAATAAAATTGCGTTCTGCAAACAAGTACAGATTTTGGTTTTTTACATTACTGTTGTTGTGTTCATTAATTGCTTAATTGATAATATTACTTGAGCAACTTTAAAGAATTGTATTTTTTGGACATTTTGTTACAAGTACGTCGGCGTACCCGTTAAATTTTCCATAAATCCAAAGACATCACCAGTGTTGCCAAGTATAATATTCTTTAATTGCCTCGTGTGAGGAAACTACGCATTATAGGAAGTTCTTGTTAATTTTTCTGAAGATTGCATTTCTTACAGAAGAGTGCTACCTGAATCTTTACATGCATTTAATGGACACCCTGCATATATTTCAGGAGGAAAAACGCCAATTTTGAGCAATTATGGTTTTTAACTTAACGGGTCGATGGCCGCAGTGGTTAGGCGGCTGACTATCGTTGTGAGAGGACGATAGGTGCAGGGGTTCAATTCTCTGGAGGGACGGTGACATTTGTTTTTTTCAGAGAGTCGGATCGACTTGCCATTCGCTGTGCCATTGGGAGCAAAGTGATTAACAGCGCGGCATCATAAAAGGCGATATGATGCTGTCACAAAGCCATTTGAACACAACTTACACACACCAAACTACACCGCAAGAGTTGCAGTGATAGCCAGACAAGTAATACAGCTTACGGAGTCATGCAACTAAGCACCCACCATGCATAAAAAAACTAATTGTTTATAGCTTTTGTGCTATGTTTCAGCCAACTTCGGCGTTTTTCTGACTGCTAGAAAAAGGCCGGTGTGAGCCGAAACGTAGCACAAAAGCTATAAGCAATTAATTAAAAACCGGAATTGCTCAAAATTGGCGTTTTTCTATCCTGAAACAATAAAAATGACACCCAATTTTCTTAAATGAAACAACTCACATTACAGTCTTTTGACCTGGTTTTTGTCATATATTTTTAGCTATTGTTTTTGTTTTCCTGAAAAAAACAATAGCTACAAACTAAATTCTTCTAACAATAACTAATAATTTTTAAAATGAAATTAATTTTAACAAAAAACAAAAATGCTACAAACATTATTATCAGATTTTTATCGCTTTATGATATTAAAAAAAACTATTTTGGTTGGTCTACCTCGGTGATTAAAATTGACAGTTTTCTTATTTTTATTATGGAATACACTTACAATAAAATGTGCGGTGTACAACATTTTACATATTAATATACAGGGTGCGGCACCGAAAACGAAACAGATTGAATAACTCGAAGGAGAATTTTTTTAAGGCAAAAACAGGTAGAGACATGAATTGGAGAACTTGTTTATAGATATTCAGTGACCAAATGCCGCACGTGAAGAAGCAAACCGAAAACGTAAGTAAGCAAGAGATACGATAAGGAAAATCCAAACTATTACTATTATTGAATATTCACAGGATCAACAGAAAATGGAAAACGATTTAGAGAGTTTTTAGATAGTAACTTGCTTACGTAGCAGAAATATTACTATCTACCTAACTACTAACGGTAAAGTTAGTGACTACGACCAGTATAGAGTTATCAATTAGTAACCATTTACAGATCACTTCTACTTGGTGGCAGATACTCAATTTGACCGTACGTCAACTTACATCAATATCCGCAATTTCTGCGTGAAAGAACAATTTGACCTCTGGCTGACAAACGGAAATATCAATTTAGATACTCAGGTCATCACACGCAACACAAAAATTTGACCAATACGACAAAACAATCTGACTCCAGAGTTACAACATAATTCAACTAAGACATCATGGACAGTTAACAATATAACAAATGACAAAAAAAAAAACATAAAATATCGCCCAACATGTTGAAATAAGTTCAAACAGTTATATGGCAAACGCTTTTAATCATTTTTTCAAACTTATTTCAAGCTTGATATCTTGATATTAAGTTACAGTTACAAGGGCTTCCGGGTTTTGACCGCGTCATAGTATACGATTTGATGAAAATGGCCTGGGTGGTCAGCCGCAGGCACCTAGGCGTCAGCCCATATCCTGCAATTTTCAGGTACACACGCACATAACAAGTTATATGCCTTGAAACTGTCACCCACTATCTCACCGCCCGCACGAGACCGACACCTCTCGGAGACAACCGGCGAGCCGGAGAGGGCCTCTCCCCGTGCTACCCATGTTAGACAAGTTTCCTTGTCAGCGTTAGACGGGTCACCGCTGGAGACGCTTTGGCGAACTCCTACCTTTCATCTAACCCCACGGGGCCTAGGCCTCCTTGCGGATGGCTACTATCGGCCAAGCGTGGAAAACGGAATCTGGCCGTGAGGTACAACCAGCCCGCCCGTGAATTAAGCCTGAACTACGGGGACGGCCGGGCCAAAGCCCTACCCCAATATGCCAACCACGCCAACTCTTTCGCCCCTCCGGCGATCAAGTATCCGCGGCAGCTACAGTGAAACCGTATGGTCCCAGAATCACCGAGTTATTTTAGGATGAAACCGAAGGTTACCCCAACCAGACAACCAGCGGGCGGACTACTCCTCGGCGAACCGACTTTTGTCCTCCGTAGGTCAACTACTATCTTCGCCAAATTCTCCCGCCACGCCCGTTTCCCTGAGTGTGGCCACCAAGGATGGGGTAGTGCAGCTGCAGAGTTCTCTAGGTAAGCGCCGTAGGGTGCCTCACAAACCCACCGTATATTCCGTCGGTTAGTGGCCGGACACCGGAGCGTATGTCCATGCCTACGCCTACCCCTATATACGAAGTCTACTCCCGCCACGCCCGTTGCCCTGAAACTATGAAATCAGGGATTCAAACTTATTGCAGCCGCAGAGTTTGATAGGATCGACGCTATAGGGTAAACGCCGACCCGCGTCATAGTACAGTAAATATATACAATACAAAAATAAATCAAAAGTGAAAATTAAAATACAAAAAATATATACAACTTAGTGAAACTCGACGATCCGCCACTAATGTAAGTGACTTATTCGGGGGAAAAACTAGGCAAGGGGCACCAGGTCTCGCTAACTCGACGTATAAACCACGCTAGAGGCGAAAACCTTCTGATAGGGATAAAAACTGGATGTGGGGCGTCAAAAGGTCACGGTAAGTCGACGTATAAACCACGCTAGAGGCGAAAACCTTCTGACAAGGAAAAGGTGGCAGAACTTTGCAAGGAAACGGACCAGCGAGCGCGGGGAAACAACGTGGAACAGAGAACAAGGGTTGATGAAGCGGAGAAGACGGGTTTCCAAATACTGAAGAGTGGATAACCAACATCACGATTGAGATTCTGGGAATGTCTCTGTATCTCGATAGCTTCCCTTACCTTTCGTGGAAAATAGCGTCGAGACTTGCTTACAACAGATACCTGATCAAAACAAATTTTGTGACCCGTATGGATAAAGTATTCAGTCAAGGCTGCGTGTGCTAAAGAGCCTGATTTAACGTACCGTTGGTATTCTTTGATTTTAGTTTGAATTGAACGTCTAGGTTTGCCAATGTACATACACTGAACCACAATCACACGGAATTTTGTAAATGCCTTTATAGGAGAGAGCATGGTGAATGTCCTTGGGCGAAGGAATAATTTGAGATTTTGTTTAAAAGTTTAAATATGGGTCGAATCTTTTGTTTGAGGAGAATTCTACCGATGTGATCTGTAACGCAGTGAATGTAGGGGAGAAAAATAGTACTTAGCTACTTACTAGATTCTGGTGTTACCTTAGGAAATTATGGAAGAACGTACCTATTTAACACCATTTGTATGTTTCTGAAACTATAGCCATTCTGGAGAAGAGCAGTTTTTACATATTTTAATTCTTTGTTGATGTTGTCGAGCTGGGAAATTGAGATTGCGCGGTGTACAAGAGAGCCGATTACTGATTCTTTTTGTGCTGTTTCCTGTTGTGCTAATCCATGTATCTTAACCAAGTTATGGATTTTAAATTCGCATGTTCCAAAGCAGTAGTCTCAAATGCCTCTATGAAAATATTAGCTACAATCCGAGAAATAATAATAATAATAATAATAATTTATTGTCAACGAATAGACATTGTCAAAGTGTACATAAGAATAAATAAATAGATACATGGCAAATAAACATTCTATATACATGTGTATGTGAACTCACACATGGTTATCACCCAAATACTCTCCAGCGCCATAAAAACAGTTATCCTGCAGGTATGATTTTAGTTGCAGTTTAAATTCACTTATTGTGACCAATGCTTTGAGTTGGGGAGACAATGCGTTGAAATATATGACGCACCTATAGTACGGATTATTTTTGCAGAAAGTTGTTCTGTGAGCCGGCATAAGCAAATCATTGCGTGAACGTGTAACCATTTTACTAAATATATCTCCGTTCTTTTGAAACATACATTCATTGCGCTTATAAAACATTAGTGTTTCAAACAAGTAGAGTGACCATAGAGGAAGTATCTTAAGGTGTTTGAATATTGGACGACAGGAGTCTCTAGAAGACGCGCCAACCATACAACGAACTATCTCTGTAGAATATCTCGCCGAACCCCAGAAGATAATAGCGTACCGCATCCGACTCTCCACATAGGAAAAGTTAAATAAGCGCAAGCTACTTGTATCCAAATATAATATTAGAACTCGCCGAGAATCTCAAAAGAGTAGTCTTTTCGACGTTGAGAATGAGTCCGTTACTACGACACCACGTCGACATTTGTGATGTAATGGCAGATAATCGCCGCGAGATCTCCGCCACAGAGTGACTGGATACTATACAACTAGTGTCGTCAGCGTATTGCGTCAGTAAGCATCCTGATAGCGATGCGTGGAGATCATTTACGAACATATTAAACAGCGTAGGCCCAAGAATAGAGCCCTGGGGGACACCATAGGTAACACATATAGCAGAGGCATGGAATTCACGTTCCACACTATTTTGGCGACCCTTGATGGCTATAATTGATTTGCGGTTGGTGAGATACGATTTAAATAGATCATGTGGAACTCCACGTATGCCGTACCTCCACAATTTGGAAAGTAAGACATCGTGACATAACGTATCAAAGGCTTTGGTTAAATCGAAAAATATTCCAGCTACACTATTTTTTGAATCTATTTCTCTATATATGTAGTCTAAACTTCTGTAAATTGCGTCGCTTGTTGATTTTCCTTGAACAAACCCGAATTGATTGTTTGAAATTATATTCTTTTACTAAGATAATCTATTAAACGTGTATTTAAAATCATTTCGAACACCTTTGCAAATGCAGTTGGAATGGCAATTGGCCTATAATTGGCAGCGACATGTGTATCGCCCTTTTTATGTATGGGAATTATCCTACTAATTTTCAATTTATCAGGAAATATACCTTTCGAAAAACAATCATTTATAATGCAAACCAATGGCTTTGTTATGTACGATACAACAAAATGAAGTAGATAGCAAGGAACATCATCTATGCCGGCAGAGTGCTTCTCACTCACATGCAAAATAACTCTGTTGATTTCATGGTTATCTGTTGGTGTAAGATATAAATTATGAGATACACATGGCATAGTATTCTGTAGAGAAGTGGGATAGAAATTCTGAGCGAAGAGCTCACAGACCTCATTCGGCTTACTGACAATGTCTCCCGCTAAATTATAGAGTGAAATTAAGTGATCATTCTTATTTGGAGACTTTTTAACACTATTTATAATGCTCCACGCCGTTTTTTTTCTTATTAGAGTTTACCAGTTTAGTTAGTTGTGATATAATTTTGTTTTCGAAGAGTATATGCGTGCAAAAGTGTTGGATTACTATTAGCTTTATATATTTTATGTAAATCCCTGAGTTGCTACATATACATTAAGGCAAGTTCCGAAGTATACCATTCATTCCACCGTTTATTATTTACACAACATTTAGTAATTGGAAATGCTAAATTAAAGTAGTATAGACAAATATCATAAAATGTATCAAATTTATTTTGATCAGTACTAAACACATTCGACCACTTTTAGTTAGATAACAAGGATTGGAATCGTAAAATGTTATCTTGGATAAAGCTACGTCTATATGTGACTATGGGTTCAGTTCGCTGTAAACAGTTTATTTTCAATATTTGAGAACGATGATCAGAAAAAATTACGTCGTCTATGATGCAACTATACTTATTTTCAGTATTGTTTGAGAAAATATTGTCAATCAAAGTAGATGAATTAGGAGTAATTCGCGTAGGAGTATTTACATAAGAAATCAAATTAAAACACTCAAAAATTCTTTGTACACCATTCGTTGTTTCAGTATTTTCCATGAAGTTTACGTTAAAATCACCACATACTACCATTGCTTCACCCTTGTCTACAACATCATCAAGTAAGTCAAATTATTTGTCAACAAATATAGTCATGTTTCCTGTTGGCGACCTGTACAAACACACCACTACAACTTTAACCCCACCTATAATCACCACAGCAACAGCAAATTCAAAATGTTGCTCTACAGGCTCAACAGAACAATTCAATATTTTAGCAACAACATCATTACGAACAAAAATTGCAACACCCCCTGCATATAGCAGTCCATGTATAAAAATTAATTAGCTTATAATGACTGATATTTGCGTTAGGGATTTCTTGATGTGACAGCCAATGTTCCGATAAGCAAACTACATCTACAAATTTGAGCTCAGACAAATAAACTTCAAGTACAGCAATCTTATTCCGCAAACTACATATATTTAGATGCATTAATCTATTTGTAGCTATATTTGTTTGGCTACTACGGTAGGATTCAAAAAATTTTTTGACTTTTGTATATTATCGATATTAATTGTCTGGATCTGAACAAGGTTAGTATAGTTCACACCGCGTAGGTTACCCGCAGACGAGCCGTATCTACAACTAATCTTTTGTACAATATGGGTTTCTAACACAAATCGTGCAATTATGTATTTGTCTGACATCCTCATGTGTGGGCCACTGGTATTAGTAATTAATTGATTAACATCAACAAAAATAGAATTACATACAGAGTTCACAATATTATATAAATTACAATTAAATTCGTAAGCTAATCTGTTATACACCATTCTGCCTGACCAGTATGGTATTGAAAAAAATATTACCTTGGTATTCATTAGCAAATTACATAAGTTGTGCAGTTATTCGCTCTTTAAACATCTACCGCGTACAATATTGTTTGTTCCAGCACATAAAAACACATAATCTTTTTTCTCTAATAAAGCATTTGGCTTGAATAATAATTGTACCGAATATGCAGTTCCAAAAACGTTCATAGCAACTTCAGCCATTCCACGAAATTGACTATCTCCTAGAAAGAAGATTCTGGGACAGTTGAAACAAGATTCGTTGATTACGTTATTATATCGTGTTACTAGACGCTTCGTGTCTCTCTTTCTCTTATTCTCTGTGTTGGTTATAGTTTCCGCAGTTGTTTGTACTTCTCGTTCTTTAACTTCAACTTCACATTGAATTGATTTCTCACAGCTTTGCATCAGATCTGTTTGAATTTCGGTATTGACCATAAGTTTCTTGTTGTTTATATTGTCAGTGAGCTTTTCCATCGTTGCTCGTAGATTATTATTAACGATTTGTTTTCCTTCGAGTTTATCATACAGTCCCCGCAATTTTTCATGAAGTTTCGAATTTTCGTCTTGAAGTTCTGACAATTCAAACTCTGTCCGTGCAAGCTTGTTACGTAGATCTCCCACCACATCCAATTCGAAGTAGTTCGTTTCCTCGTTATCATCGTTATCATGTACTACTGCAACATAACTATGATTTGACGCTGTAAGTGAGGACAAATCTGTGGATGGTGATTTAAAAGATAGAGTGCTCTTTCCTGTCTCATTAGCGATTCTACTTCTAGTCGTCATAGGCATGTTATAACAGTGTCAAGCATTAAAAGTTAAAACAAGTCTTGTGTAAAATCAGTTTAAAACTAATGAAACGGAAGGAAAAAAGGAATAACTCGCTTCACACCAAGGAACCCATCTTGGGGACTCAATGACAGAGAGAAGACCACGGAAAAATAAAAGGAATATTTATGTATAAAACAAGTCTCGTAAAAAAAAAACAAAAAAAAGATCATAAATATTAAGATGGAAAAGAAACTGGAACACAAGTACGGCGCAAAAAGATTTATAAATTTCAATAAACTAATATAAATGTGGATTTTACTTATTAAATCGGCAACTTAGGCAGACGATATATGCAAATTCAGAAGCAGAAACTGATAGGGAATATACTGGTATAAGACACAACAAATATTGTATAGTATAACTTACAAGACTATTAAATAAAAGCACAACGACACAAAACACAGCTAACAGTTGAAATGTATAGTTTGAAGATAATTAATCGATAATAAATTGATCGATATCGATGTTATCCGAGATATTGGAGAATCGATACCACTAATAGTATTGAGTATTGGAAGGTGTATCAATACTAGCCCTAGTAATTATGTAATATCGATTGTATCAGTAGCTCAGCTTACTTACAATACAATTCTCGTGATAAATTTCTTGTTATTGGGTAGCGAATTTATAAAACCTGTTATACAAATAATGCCCTGTAGAATGTGATTTTTAAAAAATCAATGACTCCTATTTTTTTTTTTTTTTAGAATTTCGCGACCTGATTTTTTATCACCGGTAAAATTCGAATGATACCCGTACGGTTTATCGGTAAAATTGGATAAACTTATTGTCAGCATTTTATTCACCCATAAAGTAGCCCGCTCATATTTCGCACGACCGAGGTTCATTTATCGCGGTCGAAATGACATTTCTTGAGTTTCCATTCATCTAAGATTGAATGGAACACATTAGGAAGGGTCAAACAAGATCTGTGTTGCACTCAATGTTCAGTATATACGAAAAGACAGACAGGCATCGATTTTCATCTAGGTTACCGTCGTCAAGTCATTACTATAACGAAGAATAAAGAGAATGTAAATTCTATATTCACAACCCAAGTAGACAAACAAAAAACATTGACATTTAATGAATTCTGCCATTTACAATTCAAATAAATTGCTTACGTAATTTATGTTTGCTGCATTTCGAAATTCCATCATTAATTAATAGACATTTCTTTGCTTAGTGTTTTAAAAGCTGAACTACAAAATTACTTAGGTATGTGTTGTTTAAACAAGATCGAAAAAAAATGTCTACTTTAATAAAAGTTAGTTTTCGTTCAAGAAACTCCGGTCCAAATACGCCCTCCAGAACCTATTTTTCATTTGGAGTATATAAACCGTCGACTCGAATTATATTTTGGCCCTACGAAATAACACTCAAAAGTTCCTTGAAGGTAGACATTCTTTTTTAGAAGAGAATGACAAATATTACAAATGATACGTTTTTTATGTAATATACATATATATAGTTTGAAATAGTTTCCTGTACGTTATAAATTCCGTACACTACTGCCCATGATAGAAAATAAGCTTATACAACTCAAGAATTATTACGTGTATATAAAAAGTACAGTACAACCTCGATTATCCGTGTGCGGATTAACCGTGCTGCGGATTAACCGTGTTAGCAAACACCTTGATTATCCGGGTTTCAATTATCCGTGCAGAATGCGAATTAGTACAAACGGTGCACGTCAATTCGCCGTACCATCATCGTATACATCGTACAACTTATACTGCTTTCCACGTTAACGCCTTGAATCGTTTTGCAATACCTCCTACAATTTTAACTTTTTCTAAATAATTTTTTCATTAAAAACTTCTGTTTTAAATTTAAATTGTTCCTCGCGAATATCTGGACTGCCTCGGGCCAGTGTATACCTTGTAAAACAGGGATATTACTTCTACTACTGTCACTTTACGTTTAAAGTTAGATTTATTCCGTACCATTGGTGTTGAACACAATACAATAAAATTTAACAAGTGTGTCAATACAAGTAAAAATTGAACAAGTAAAATACAAACAATAAAATACAATTAATATATCTATTTTGTGACCTTTATGTACAATATAAACAAAATAAAACCATACAACAGCCAGCGGTCCCGCGGAAAGCCAATCCGAAACACACACCGAAGCCCATAATTTTTGATATTTCCAATTCAAAAACTCTTCTATGGTGTAAAAGCAATGATCGCTTAAAAGTTTTCAGGCGCCTTTTGAAATAGCTTGCCGTGGTCTTCTTCAAATCGTTTAGTTGGGCATTATACATATATATTAATTCCCACAGTTATGTGGGATCTGTAGTATTTGCTGAACCTTGCCAGACCGTCGCGAATATATTTTGGGTACCTTGTATTGTAATCATGTACGTCAAAATTGGATAGAAATAGGTTCTTATTTTCATGTACGTACATTGCCGCTGCGAGTATATACAGATTATAAACCGTCGCAATACCCATCGTCTTAAACAACTCTCTACAAGATTCCCTCTGGTGCAAATTACACATATATCGCCCTTTTTTGTACGATTAATATACGTTTGAGACTTACGTTGATTCCCCAAAACAATAAACCTCTTCAAATGCGAATTAAAATATGCGGAGTAGAGCGTTTTTGAGGTAGTGGGATTGTTACTGATTCGCTTTATCCTCATTAGTACGAAGATGGCTGAGTTCAACATGTACACCACGTTATCCACATGTGACTGCCAGTTTAAAGAAGAATCTACGGTCAGACCCAGGAGTTTACAAGCGCCAACCGCGCAAAGTTCCAAATTCCGCTCAAATATTATTAAATTTGTTTTCTGATCATTTAAAATCAATTTGTTATGTGAAAACCATATACCCAATTCATCAACGGCGGCCCGACAATTCTGCAGAAGTTGCTCGTGAGTGGAACCCGTTACGATCAAGTTTGTATCATCCGCACACAAAACTACCCTTTCAGTGTCAAATCTCGGCAAGTCATTTACAAAAATTGGAGAGAAAAGTGGGCCTAAAATTGATCCTTGTGGTATCCCAACGAAACTACCGACATGCGAAGAACGATGGGTCTCAAATACACCACCGCCACTCACGCAACGTACTTCCGTGAATTGCAAAGCCTTTCCTCTGACCCCATAGCGATACATTTTACCTTTAAGAATACAATGATCTACCATGTCAAAAGCTCTAGTCAAATCACATGCTATGCAGGCGACATGTTTATTCGAATTAATGCTATGAAGAACTCTATCAATAATATCTGAGTGCTGTAGTCGTCGATTTGTTACACAAATAGGCATGCTGGTTTCTTGACAACGGATCACTGACGGTCAAAAAGTTTAGTAATTAGGATTTCATCATTTTCTCTAAAATTTTGGATAACGTGGGAGGATTGATGTGGGTCGATAATTCCCCACACACGAAGTCACACCTTTTTTTGTGAAGTGGCACAATTTTAGATGTTTTAAAAACATCGGGAAAAATTCCGGCTTGAAACGAATAATTAATAATTTGAGTAAGCGGTTCGCTAATATAACCGGCTATCTATATCCTTTATGACATTTATGGGAATCCCGTCATTAGCAGTGGCACCGGCATTAGTACACACACGAACTGAGAAAAATCTACTCAAAAACACAACAAGAAATGCCAAAGTAAATAAAACAAATACATAAGAAAATATTCTAACGGTATATAATAATTAATAGAAATAAAACGTAAGAAGCCGCTGTAATTAGTACCCATTACAACAACAACAAAATAATAATAAAATAAACAGGCAGTCCATATACAACAATTAAAGGGAAATAAAATAAACAGATAAATAAATATTATAAAACAAATTATTATAAATATCATGTAATTACATATTTCTGATAATTCGAAAAAGAAAAATTCCTGTCACATGAGCAACAAAGTACATTACTGTTCTTACACACATACTGCTATTAAAGACTCTACACATCCCACTAGTTCCACATATAGTACTACAAAAACTCATCTTATAGAGTGACATTATTTTAGTTATATCAAGACTAAATCAACTCGTAGGATAGATAGTAGATAATTAACCGTTATTTTATAAAAAATTCGAAAACAATTTCAAATATCTTGAAAATTATCGAATTTTCAACATGAAATGGTGGGGCTGGAAACATGGCAGCGCCGGATTTTGAAATCGCTATAACTTGGTTAATATTAAAGTAAAAAATGTTCTTTCGGCGGCACAAAACGGCACGAAAAGATAGCGTCTACGAAATTTCGAAATTATGACGGGGCTGGAGACATGCCAGGGTCGGACTTTGAAATCGCTATAACTCGGTTAATATTAAAGCACAAAATTTTCTTTTTGTGACACAAAATAAGTACAAAATGATAGTGTATACGAAATTCCCAAATAGGGAGTGGCGGGGCTGACATATTGCTGGCGCCGCCAAAAAGAAACCTCTATAACTCGGCTAATATGAAAGCACAAAATTTTCTTTTTGCGGCATAAAACGGCACAAAATGATAGCATGTACAAAATTCGAAAGTCCGGGGGCGGCGGAGCTGGGGACATGCATCCTATTTGTAAGTACTTAGCTGATCATTTCAAAACAACACTTTATTTGTTCCACATAATCTTTAACACCATATTTAGCAGAACGCGGATAAAGAAAATCTAAGCTCTTTAAAAATGCCTTAACTTGATTTACAAACCAGTACATATAACTTCGTAATTTGTCTTTTACATTTCAAATCTATTTAAAGCAAGTTCCTTATCGTGATGTGAGAGTTTACAAAATAAAATCTTTTACATGAAATAAAACCTTACAATATAGACATTCTAATAATGGATTCGTTCTGACATAAATACAAAACGGAGATGTTACCCTAGATAACGTTGTGTTTTTGGATGATTGGCTTATCACGTAGCGGCACGATCCTGCATACGACATAGAACATATTCCAACATCAGCCCTATCTTATTTCGCTCTCTGAAGTGTCGTCCAACCTTGCAGAATTTCGCATATATTTGTCGCTTCGTTTCGATTTTTCAGACTCGGATGTTTCGTCTTTGTATAAGATTATTTTCGATGTTTGCTTACGAAATCCAACAGAACACAATTTAAAACTTCGAAGCAACAATCGACATTTTATCTTTTATGGTATACATTTTACTCGTGTTTTAACTCTGCAAGCATTCGTATTTACATGATAAAAACTGTATTTCCATCAATAGTAGAAACGATCCCATTCATGATCATCGGTGTTGGCAAGGTCATATTCTCGATAATGATAGGGTGGCAGATATTCATAAAAAAGTATTTTACTGCTTAATGTGTTAACATCTCTTCTAAGAGTAGAACATCCTATAGTATAGTGTGTATAAAACAAGAAAGATGTTGTATATAATGCAATTTTTCCCAAACGCCAATTAAATGAAACATATTTTTATTTAAAAATATGTGGTCCGGAGGTGGAGTCGAACCACCAGGTATGGCTATCGCGGCCTACCGCAACACCATTGCGCCACCGGGCGGCTTCGACACCACTAATAATCTTCACAAATATATGCGAACGTTGTTATTTTGTTGTTTTTACAACATCTCGTTCACATATAATTGTGAAGATTATTAGTGGTATCGAAGCCGCCCGGTGGCGCAACGGTGTTGCGGTAGGCCGCGATAGCCATACCTTGTGGTTCGACTCCACTCCTCCGGACGACATATTTTTAAATAAAAATATGTTTCATTTAATTGGCGTTTGGGAAAAATTGTATTATATACATGTACTTACGCCAAGAAAATAAATACACTTCGGTGTCAAAAAAGAAAGAGGTTGTTATATTTATTATTTAAATTTTTCACATAAGTATTCACGAAGTTTGACAATATTTTTAAGTCTAAATGATCTAAGTTGTTCAAATCAAAACAAAACGTAGACACGATTAAGAGACACATTTTACTTTTAAAAGTTTGTAAACTTTGAAATTTGTGAACTATTGACAGCATTTTTTGGATACACTATAAATACTAAACTATTTTTTTGTAGCCTTTTGACAATTGTTATTTTTTTTTTTTTTTAATGGATACACTATAAATACTAAACCTTGGCGTGTAATAAATGCTTTTAATTATTGATTTGCCTCTGACAACATTATACTAGCCTATACTATTCCTTTATTTCTTGTAATAACACATTATACACATTATGTTTCATATAGCAGCTCCAAAAGCTTGCTTTTGCGAGAGAAATGTTTGATTGCTTTAATTTTTCTGTTCATCTGTTTTTACGCAATTTCCATGCAATTCGAATGTCGCCTGTTTATTACAAATGATCCTATAATGTATTATAATTAAACAATTTCAACGAATATAAAAATATCATTGCGACAAAATTGTATTTTATTACTAAATCGTTAATGATTATTGAAGAATAAATTTTTTCGATAATATAGCTTAGTGGAGTTTTAAATAGTGTATTTACAATTATTATAAACACTAAATAAAACAAATCTGTTTGTACTTGCTGCACAGTGTTACTGTGTTATATTCTCAATGCAATTGCCTTCTCTGAATAATATGTGGTAAAGTTGCTAGTAGAAGTCTTTCTTAATGCGTTCCAAGACAAAAAAAAGTGTGCTAAAATATTTTTTATACGATGCGCGTATGCCAAACTGGTTCGGGATCTCGCATAATCAATAAACAGTATATCAGGATTTCCAGAGATTTAAGCCTACAACATTTAGGCTAAGCACACAGCTTATCGTAACGTGTCTCAATCTGCGATAAACACACACGTATTTCAGCATTGTCCATAAGTTTAGTTCTGCTGGTTTTAAACTTGATTATGATTGTATAAAATGCTGATTCGTTGAAATAAGTATGTAAATGATGAAAGTATGTAAAATCCTACAGATATTGTAATGGCAAATAATCTCAACTTATTGTAAATAAGGTGTAATAGGTAAAATGAACGTGCATCCGTTTCTATAAATCTCGGCTTTGCAGATAGTCGGGGATGAATCTGTCCGTTACCTAGTGGACTTTAGCAGAACTGACCTTGTGAACTGACTCATTTATCGAATAGTTTTTAGCCATTTCCATTAGTTACATTTTCTTGTTATGTTATCTAGTTGGTTAAACTTTAGATTTAGACTTAAAACCGATTTCTTCATACATTCTGTTATTAACCAAAATTATATTTTCGATGCGCTTTGCATGCTAGGATTCAAAAAATTAAACTCTTGGAAATGTTAACAAACTACTTCAATTGCTCGTTTCATATTACATTGCTTACTTCTTCTGAAAATTTTGCAGTTTTGAGAAACGATTTGATTGTATCACCAGGTTGGAATTTCAAACTGCAACTACAAAACTTTATATGGCACCTATTATTAGCAACAATTTTCTTTTCCCATTCAAATGAAACTGAAGCTATTTATTACTTATGCAACTACTAAAACATTGCGATTTTTTTAAAGCAACTTGTGTACAATCCCAGTGATTGTTTGCACTTTTGCTTACCGTATGTACACATCTATATGTATAGACTGTGCTCCCGGATGGAGGTGACAATAGGTATAATGGACAAAATTATTTTGAGTTGGAGGTAGATGTTAGGAAAGCAAATCCTGCTTGGTCTGAAACTTGTTTTAGTTTACTTTCAATTTGGTTTCATTGTGGTTTTGTACGGTTCTACTTGATCAATATGGAAGAAGCGTTTAAAATTGTATTTACGAGTAGGGACAAAGTTCTCGAAGGACCAAAAATTTTGTTTTTCACCGACGAGCTTACATTTTACACTAACTGGCATGTATCTTCGCAAAAGAGCCGTTACTAGGCTTGGGATAATCCTAATTATACCATTAGTAGAAATCAACGTTACAAGAAAATTAATGTGTGGTATGGAATTTTCTTGGAACGGATAGTGGGCTCGTACTTGAAGATAAATTTAAATCAGTCCGTGCATTTCCACATCTTGGAAACATTTGTTTTACAATTTTTAAATACCTTAGAGCCGGGCAACTTATTTGAGCGGCAAGACAGCTGCCCTGCTCATTGTAAAATGTTAGTCAGGTAATGGCTAGGTCGTCATATTCCCGACTTGAAGGTGGATAGATAGGTTCGATCTAATGCACTTTCCTGCTAGGTCACCTAACTACTCGACTTTTTCGCTGGTGTGCCTTAAAATACAGGGTTTATGCAAATAGTGTGCCACATGATACAAAAGCATTAAAAGCGCATTAGGCAGGAATAAATGAATTAAATGAGCCACAGCCGGAACAATGTGATGAGACGTGAGGTACCTACATAGAATAACTAAAAATTTAAATTTTAATTTGCAAATTTGTGTCCCACACTGTGTTGCAATCTACGATTTTTCTTGCAATCGTAATTTGTTATAAAGATTTTTCTCATATCCTATATATCATAACTTCTGTTGTCAAAGTAGGGCGATTATTCAATAAATTTGTATTATACCACAATGATATACAGTGAACGGAAAGGTATTTTTCAGAAATAAAAACAGTTTTTTGCTCAACTATACAACTTGATTTTAAAAACCGAAAGTAAGCTAAAAATAAGTTTCAGACCAAACAGGATTTACTTTCCTAATAACAACGTCCAACTCAAAAATATTTTGTCCATCACACCTATTCTTAACTTCATCCGGAGAGATACTGTAAATACACATACATATGTATACCATTTCTATGGCATATGTACTTACTTTTACACCAGTAAAATTAGACTACGTACGCTCGGTACGACTTAGTCTTCGAACGATTTTAGTAAGGTAACTCACTAAAATCGTTCGAAGATTAAGTCGTACCGAGTGTACCTTACATTCTGTATTTCATATTACCGTAATTTTTTATTGCGAATGCGCTGTCACAAACAACTTCTAGTATAATCCGAATCCACATAATCATGCCTAAGTACCCTACATTATGTAGTAAGCGCGGGTGGGTATCCATTAGCACTGCTTCTTAACTCGCGGTAGATAACTTTTCCGTCGCCCGGTTATTGAGCGTCAAGACATTTCGATAAGAGAGCATCGAATAGCGAAGCATGATTAAGATAAACTCTTCTTGAAATAACTATACGCTATAGAATCCATTAGGCTGCACTCACCAATTCATCTAAACCACACTATCTAAATCGACATTTTTAATCACTATCGGTGACCGTATTTCGGGAAATATTGTATGAGCGGGATTTGTAATAAAGGAGTTGATGTACGGAATAGCAGTACATAAACGCTCTTCAACAAAATAGTTTCCGTATTTTTATCACACATTTTGGGCAAATATTTTCTCATGTGAGTATCTCTGCTTTAATTATTTCATTTCATTTAATTTTTAAAATCACAGTTTAACAACATCAAGAAGAAACGTCACTGATAATATTGTTTTACGCTCACATAGCAATAGCAAATAATTTATCAAATATAGCAATAATAATAATAAGTTTATTGAAACGATGCAGTAATAATAGTGACAATAACAGTAGTGATAATAACGGAATACATATATGACTATAATGCACCTAGTTCAAGTAGGCCCAGGTTCAGAATTGCACTATAGCAGCATTCTGATCTTCCACCTGTACCTTCTGTAAATAATATATGTACAGTAGCTTCAATATGTATGTTTAATTAT